>CAMAPF010000225.1:0-32834 GCA_945859915.1 Cuscuta epithymum
TGACCCATGGTAAAAATCGCTTCAAAAATTGCATGGAATGACTACTGCTTCGTAACAAAGAAGCTCAGACAGTTTAGTGAACCACTTTGCTTTATTCTATCATATTCCCAAGCAAAGAAAATAGTGAATCTTTGGCTCCATTGCAAATGATGGAAAGAATTTCATAAATTTACTTAAAAGAAAATATTTATAAGATGCCTTTACAAGAACTACTTTTATCACTATTGAGTTAGAGTGTGTGTGCGCGGGCGCGCGTATCATGGCTCAAAAGGGACTTTTTGACGCTTGTCTCAGTGTAAGGCAGTGAAAAAAAGCCTAGGCTTATGTTTCAAGCAAACGAACTGAGGATTAAGAAGCCTCAGAAGGTTGAAGCGTTTAAGAGGCTTAAGCCTCTAGGCATATTATGAGGCTTATACTCTGTTTTTTTACTTCTCAATTTTAAACTTTTTTGTGAGGCCGATTTTTTAAATGAAATTCATACTATATCTAATATTTTCCCATTATCAGTCACAAAGTTCAACACAATCCCTAAAGTATATCTGCAAAAATCAAAACTTATCATCACATACTTCTACTTATAATTGTTATAAAGTTCAAAATACCTACAAGGCTACATAGCCTACATCTATTCTGCACTCATGTAGAAGTGTGAATATTTCTTGTGAAGGTATCGAGCCACTATAGCTATTCTTCTCTCCCTTTGTCATCTTCCAGCGCAGCCCAAATAAGTCAGACAAATGCAGCTAGTCTTTTCTTTTTATTTGAAAAAAACAGAAGCAACGGAAGTTCTCTAACTTTTATTTTTTCAAATTGCTCCAAATATAAAAAGTTCAAGTCTGAGGGCTTCAGCCATTTCTACTATTTTTGTTTCATTTAGCTTTTTCTGAATTTATTTTGGTAAGTCAATCCCAAATACTAGAGAGTTAACCTTATGATAGAGGTCTATGACAGTTATTTGTCACATTTATGTATTATTGATGAAATGACTAAGCTTTTGCGTGATTCTGAATTGTAAAGGAAGTTTTGCATATAGTTGGAGGCTTATGCCTTAAACCGCCCCAAGACTTACCCCCCCTCCCCCCCGCCTTACATATGCAAAAGACCTCATTTTTTTTAAAACACCTCAATGCTTAAAAGCTCCATTTAAAACTACTTTGGTGAGTGTGTGATAGCGTCCATGGCTCCATCCCAATTTTGGGGGTTCTTCTTGAATATGAGTTAATCGAAGCTCATTTTAAAAAAAGTGACTAACAAGTAATAAATTTGGAAAAACATGTCATTGATGTCACTGCTAGATTTTTATGTCACTACTGTTGCCGCCACACACTACCGCCGTGAAACATATCACTGTGACCGCTGGAAATTTTTCAGACGGCTTTTTCCAGCAATTTTTTTAAAAATGAAAAACGGAAACAAAAAAATCATTGAAGTTTTTCTGCGACTTTTCCGGTGGCAATTGCTGGCAGAGGTTGGGCGGTTGTGAGCTAGAGGTTGGGGTAGAGATTGGATATAAATTCATCATCATCATCATTACCCCAGTGCCGCAGATTGGATATAAATTACAATGAGAAAATTTTGGATTAATTAAACAAAAAGTTAGTCGTATTTTTGATAGAGAAAAAGAAAAACAAGTCATTTTTTTTGTATTTTAAAAGGTTATTATAGCTAATATGTGTGTCTTTTTTGCTTTAGAAATTACACACATATGAATTATTATAAATAATAGAAATAAACCAAATCCTTCCAAAGACATCTACATACAGAGAGAGAGAGAGAGAGAGAGAGAGAGAGAGAGAGAGTGGAATTCAAGTGAAGCGCTCCAGACGGCAACGTGGTCAGGCCAACTTCGATTTTGGTCATTGGATCACATGTTAAATTCCAGTTAAATGAAGGTAAGGGTGTGGAATTTTTTAAACATATTTAGATAATGATGATCACTACGTGTGATTTCCCTACGTGGAATTTTTCAAACACATTGGCAGAAAGCCGACGATTCTTCGGCAGCGACATAACTGGCTTTACTTAAGTTCAAAACTTATTCAAAATTAATAAACTCCACATTGTCTTCAAGCTTAGAGTTACTAGATATAGTATGTATGTAGGTATTTATGTGTAATTTTAATGCATATATAAATATATTATTTAGATTCTGGTCTAACCTGTCCAGACCAGAAAATTCCAGGTTTTGGACCGTACAGATATAGTATGTATGTAGGTATGTATGTATAATTTAATGCATATATAAATACATTTGTATATATGATATTTAAATTCTGGTCTAACCGGTCCAGACCAGAATATTCCAGGTTTTGGACCGGACCGGAACCTGAATCGCGAAAATCCTTGGACCGAAGACTGGACTGGTATGTAACCCCATGTCTGGTCTGAACTGTCCGGATTATGCTCAGCCCTAGTTAATAACATACTGCACTTCTAGATGAAGAAAGTTTAGACTTGGAGGTAGGTTCAGGTTGAAACCATTATTAGATTTGACTCGCCTAAGTTTAAGGAGTAAGTTGGTGGCCTGATTATAGGGGAGATTGCGATAGAAGCCCTGGTTACATAACGATCTGGGCACTATCTTGGAGAGAGGCTCAATGAAATAGACATGTCTGTGAAGATGTAGAATGCTAGTTGATAACACATGAGATGATGAGACCATGGATATATCAAATAGATGTTATTTTGAAGAGAACTACCTGAAGAGAAGCTTTAGTAAAGATGTGCACTAGACCAATTAATAAAAAAGACATCTAATTAACAAAACGTAGGCATATATGCATCTTATCAAAACAAAACACCGGAGTGGTATTTAAGTCCAAAATGATTAAGCATGTATAAATGTATAATAAAACAAGGACCTGACTCAGTTACCTTGAGTGTTTCCCGTATCTCATCATTAAACTTTTTCCCCCAAATGCTTGTACCACCTTTTCCTGTCCCTGTGGGATCACCACCTTGGATCATAAAACCCTTAATATTCCGGTGGAATATGGTCCCATCATAATAGCCACTTGCACACAACCCCAAAAAATTCTACATGCAAAGAAGATTCAGCATTGTCACCATGTCTATAGTCATGCGTCCATACATTTAAAAAAAAGTATAGGAAAATGCCATTATTTGCCAAATAGTATTGATTTTGCCTAATCAAAAGCATTATTGCTTCTAGCATATAGGAAAACAACCAAGTATAATCAGGTAGCTTCATTAGCAGAATATGATCCGTAAGCATCACGTTCGTATAAAATTTAAGATTCTAACTTGTATAAAGCTCAACAAACTAAACTAGGTTACAAATATATTGGTCAGAAGAAGTTATAACAACTAACAAGAACTACAGTCATATAAACTAGTTTTAATTTTAGATTCCATACTAGAATAAAGTCAGATGAAGTTGTAACAACTAACAACAACTACAACATCACATGTTATAAAAGAAACATGTTCTAACATTCTTTTTGTAGAACGGTCAAATTCAGTCATGTATTATATAACTAAGATAAGTTATATGGGGGAGAGAGAAGGGAGATAGGGATCATTTAAGTTATGATAGTTACTTAAAAGTCCAAAATACTCCCTCCGGATCTTTTTAAACTTCACAGTTTGACTTCACATTGATTAAGGAAATAAAATTGACTTTACTGTAGAGTACACTGTTGAGACACTATTTGGCACTGTTGAGACACTGTTTGGCACTATTTGACACTGTTTAACACTGTTTTTATGTAGATTTCTTTGCCAAATAAGGAAATAAGGAAGTGTGAAGTTTATTTTGGACCGTCCCAAAAAGGAAAGTGTGAAGTTTATTTAGAACCGGAGGGAGTAATTATTAGACATTTTTGCCCACTAAAGCTCGATAAGTTACAGTGTGACACTAGCTATTGTTACTCATAAAATTCAACACCACACATTTAATAAAACGCGAGACCGCTATCTGTAAAGCACATTTTTTATGATTCTATTTGAATTCTTGGCAGTTTCTTGGGGTACAACAACCAAACAACATCTGTTCAATTCGGTTTTCGCGGTCCATTTTTAGTTGTTAAGTTTTTCCAATCACATTTCCATCATTTCAATGGAGCCAAAGACTCACTATTTTTTGGCTTGGGAATATGATGGAATAAAGTAAAATGGCTCACTAAACTGTCTGCGCTTCTTTGTTATGAAGTACTCCCTCCGCCGTCCCGCTATGATTGTCCTATTTTACCTTTTCGGTCTGTCCCACTAAAATTGTCTCATACCTTATTTGGTAAAATTTGTGTGTATCTAAATCATTCTGACCTTATTCTTACTTTATCAATTCAACATCAACCGCATAAACCCACTTTTATTAATAATCGTGCCACCTTTTCTTGTCCCAAACTTAGAGGGACGGAGGTAGTAACAGTCAGTCTATGCAATTTTCGACGTGTTTTTCACTATGCGTCATTCGGAAACAGTCTCCATGTGCTTTAGTACAGGGGTAAGACTGCGTACATCTGACCCCCCCTTACCCCACCGTAGGTGGGAGCCTTTGTGGCACTGGGGTAATGATGATGATGAAGTTTTTCCAATCTCAGTTCATTTTTTTCGGTTTGGCTGGCATTTTGATTTTGCATACATAACCATAGAATGCTCAATGCAACTTTAGTTGGTCTAGATTTATGTGGCGTTCTTTCTTTTTTTTGGTAAACTCCATTACAATTGTTTAGAGTATGAAAGTTAATTTAATGAATTATATTACTCCCTCTGTCCCATTTTATAAGATGTCTTTACTATTCACTTGGTCAACACAAATCACTCATAATCTCTTACTTTATATACCAAAATTTTATGAAATTTGAATTATTTTTTGCAGGTTTTGTAGCAATTTTAATGTAGTTTTTGAATATGTAATTTTTTTTCTAAAAAAAATTTGAGTGTAGACAGGGATCCATTTGCTTTATCGTCGGTCAAACATCGTAAACCGAAAAGTATCTTATAATTCGGGAAGGAGGGAGTATTACTTTTGTTTTGAATTATCTCTGAATGCACTGATGCAACTGCTCACCAAAGAGATATTTTGGACTTCTAAGTATTAACCAGCTCTAATGAGACAAGAGAGCTTATCAAGATATAATAACATTTAATCACACAGTCATTTGAACTCTCAATCAGAACACTATTTTGAAACCATCTCATTGTCAAGTAAAAAGATCGCTTTGAAAATACATAGTTTTTAACAGTTAAGTAAATTTTCAAGTCATGTAACCAAATACCCCTGGATAAACTTTAATCACCTAATGTTCAAGCTCATCATTGAACCTACAGAGAAGCAGTAAATTAACTGTATAATTCCATATACTAATTACTCTTTACTTAATGTTTTTGTAATCACCATGGCATTCATTCAGTATGTATGAAAACACTCATTTAGTACAGTTTTACTCTACAGGCAAAGACTATACAAGTAAAGCGGGAAAAAATGGCTAGCGATTAATTAAGTTATTAAGCACTATATAGTAAATAAAAGTAATATATAGGTTGATTCAAGGTTTTAAATTACTAGCAAGATGATGAGAACATTAAACTCAGAAAATCATGAGTAAACGGGAGTACGAACCTCCGCAGTTTTTGGAACCTCGTCACAGAATATTTCGCACTTTATGTCGCCCAGATTCGTGTGAAGCGTCACGGACTGCAAAACATTTCACAAAAAACTATGGTAAATCAACGCACTTGAAGAGCTTGATGAGACGCAATAGAGGTCACATACCATTACTCCTGCCTCGGGAGGTAATTAGATTCAGTTGTTCTGCCGTTCCGGTTTTCTTGAGAAAGTTCAAAAACCATAAGAATACTGGCTTTGGGTTCTTGTCATTTAAAATTGAAAATATTGGGAGAAATGGATATATAACCTTTAAGTATTTGCCTTAGATAGGAGTAAATTAATAGGGAAATTCTAAAATAGGAGTACTGTTTAAATAATTACCTAAATAGGAGTATTTTGCTTAGTCACGGTTTTTCATTCCTAAACTACCCCTGGATACGCGCGCCTCATTTAACTGCAAATTAATTCCCCTAGCTGCGCCGTTTTTTGCTTGCCTCTGTTACTTCGTAACTTCTTCAACCTTCATTGCCTCTGATCGTCGTCGTTCGTCAGGTACACCATATGGCGTGATTATCCATTCGTTCTTGTTTTTAGCATCCTCTATTGAATTTGAAGGTCCGTAGTAAGTTGATCATACTTTCTACTAACTTTCAATGCTCTGCTTCAATTATCGATGCATTTGCGTGTGCATGCTTTCTGAATTATTTTCCATAATTTTGTTACTTTAATTTACCTATTTCAGCACACAAAGTCGATATTAATTCGTGTTTCACTCCATCCTTGATTTCATCTATGCTTCTACTTAATCGATGCTTTGTTTATAGTTCTGTAGTATTGCGAAATTGTTTTGCAAAATTTAGGTTGCTGTTCTTTACGTATTTAAGTATATATATTGCTTACGTTGCTTTTCAGTATGTTCTTCATCAATTATCTGCTGTAGTACTCTGGTTTTTATGAACTTGCTTCAACAATATAGTTGTTATTGTTAATTCATTATAGATAATCTCTGCAATTTATGTCCTGTTATTCATATTTCTTTATTTATGTACTGTAATTCAACAAATATTTCATAATTCCATTCTACTCATCATGATTTAGTCTTTGAATTAGTGACAGTTTCACTATTGTTTGACATGGATCCTGTTAGTAATTATTGCCATCCTCTTTTCTGTTAATGCCATCTGTTTTGTTTTATTTTGTAAACTGCCTTTGAATCATTCTCTGTTAAGTACAAGCTTACATTTTTTCCTTTTTATTTTATAGTCTTTCTTTCTGTTTCTGATTTAAATATTTTTTTGTCATGTTTTGCATAACACTTTGTTTTTCTTTGTTTTAGCCAATCATATCTTCAAAATGGATACTGTTTTGCTGCTTATGGTCAAACTGGATGGTATATGGTTGAGTAATTGTACTTTCACTCATAGGGACACGTGTGGTATTCAAATTCGTGCAGATGCGACATATGTTTCTTTCATTCAAAGTATGCGTGAAATCTTAAATCTCTACAAACCAAACCATTCTTTCATAGTTTCTTATGTTGTTGATGGATGTCCCCCGCCAGTTTGTATTCATGATGAACAGACATTCAAATTTTATCTTCATCTTAAAGTTCTTCAAACTGATTTTGAAAAGTTTCCTCTATGCATTCAGTTTGTTTGTAATGAAGTTGTTGAAGTTGAACCTTCCTTACTACTTCACAACTCAGTTCCTCATTCTAGTAATTCAACTGTGTCTTCGTTGTTGTCCGAATCTAGTACTGAATCACATGTTGATGTTTCTGATCATGAGGTTGTTCACAACCTTGAACCACATGATGATGCTTCATCATCTGATTTTTCTGATGTTCCAGAGACCTCAATTGCTATCTCTTCTTCTGTTAGTTCTAAAGTGTCTTCCTCTAAAAGTTTTACCCTTCACCATAATGCTGAGGTTATTACACATCATCATCCTACTTGTCTGATTCCTCTTGCCATCTATAAAGACAAGAAGGCTCTTATCCACCATTTGAAAAAGTATGCAATCAATAACAGTTTTCAATATAGAACCCTTACATCAAAGAAAGATAGCCTTCATGTCATTTGTAAGGATGAAAGATGCAAATGGACAGTGCGCGCAGTTAGATTAACCGCAGTCAATATGTTTCAGATAAGAAGGTATTCACACAAATTACTACATTGATTTATTATATTTGTTCTTTATTGCCATATTTACAGTTCTATTTCCATGATTGTGTGATGGCAATATTCTGTTTCCTGCATACCAGGTTTCGCCCTACACATACTTGTTCGGTCGATTTCAGACAAGGTAACCACAGGCAGGCTACAGCAGATATCATTGCAGATATGGTTGCGTACAAATATCTTGATGCTTCAGCAAAACCATATACTCCCAAACAGTTAAGGAATGACATGGCTTTGGAATTTGGAATTTCAATGTCGTATAAGAAAGCTTGGACAGCACAAAAAATTGCTAAGGAAAAGCAGTTTGGATCAGATGCAGCCTCGTACCAACTTTTACCATCGATGGCCCACATGTTTGAGCAATCAAACCCCGAATCTACAATAAGTCTTACGATAGGTGCTGATGACACGTTCCAGTCATTCTTCTTTTCTTTCGCAGCTTGGACTGATGCGTGGCAGTTTTGTAGACCTGTTCTCATTGTTGATGGCTCATTTATGAAATCTTATTACAAAGGAACATTGCTTACAGCTTGTGCTCAAGATGCAAATAGACACATTGTACCTTTGGCCTTTGGCATATGTGATTCTGAATCTACATCTTCATGGAAGTGGTTCTTTATGAAGTTGCGGGATACTCTTAAGTACCGTCATGATTTATACATCGTTTCAGATCGCCATAAAGGACTGATCAAGGCTGCAGGTGAAATTTTCCCACATGCTATTCATGGGTTTTGTGTGGAACACCTTAGGCGTAATCTGATTCATAAATTTAGAAGTTCTGGTGATGGGATTGGCTGGAAATTTAAGGCTGCGTATATGGCTGCTACTATTCCTGAGTATGAAGAATACCTAGCTATGTTAGATTCTGATAATGTCAAGATTCGTCCGTGGTTAGATAAGATTGGGAGTCATAGATGGGCTAGGTGTATGGCTGGTCCACGAAGATTTGGTGTGCTTACCTCTAATTGTGCAGAGTCGCTGAATAATGTTAATGTCATTGCCAGAGAGTGCTCCATATCTAAGCTCATTGATTTCTTACGTCAACACATGCAAAAGTGGTTCACGGAAAGAAGTGAAAAGGCTTCTAAAAAAAACACCATTTTGTCAAGTAAATGTGAAAAACATTTAGTGTCATTGCAATATGCATCTACACACATGCAGGTATTACTTTTGGTTCCCTAAATGGTTATGCATTACGTTCACTTTTTAAGTGCATTTGTATTCTGGAATAGGAGTTTGTTACTTATTGCCATTCTGTGTTGTTGTTTAATTCCATGCTGCACTGTCTTATGGACATTTTGTGCCATGTCAAATAATGTTTCACCTTTTCTATGTAAGTATACATATTGCTTACGTTGCTTTTCAGTATGTTCTTCATCAATTATCTGCTGTAGTACTCTGGTTTTTATGAACTTGCTTCAACAATATAGTTGTTATTGTTAATTCATTATAGATAATCTCTGCAATTTATGTCCTGTTATTCATATTTCTTTATTTATGGACTGTAATTCAACAAATATTTCATAATTCCATTCTACTCATCATGATTTAGTCTTTGAATTAGTGACAGTTTCACTATTGTTTGACATGGATCCTGTTAGTAATTATTGCCATCCTCTTTTCTGTTAATGCCATCTGTTTTGTTTTATTTTGTAAACACCATTTTGTCAAGTAAACGTGAAAACAATTTGGTGTCATTGCAATATGCATCTACACACATGCAGGTATTACTTTTGGTTCCCTAAATGGTTATGCATTACGTTCACTTTTTAAGTGCATTTGTATTCTGGAATAGGAGTTTGTTACTTATTGCCATTCTGTGTTGTTGTTTAATTCCATGCTGCACTGTCTTATGGACATTTTGTGCCATGTCAAATAATGTTTCAAATTTTCTATTTTATAATGAATTTTGTAACACTTTTACACTTCCCTCCATCTAGGTGAAACCATCTTCATATTTGGAGTTCGAGGTTGTTGATAGGGATTGCCGATCATTTGTTGTTAACCTTTCAAAGAAGACTTGTTCATGTGGTGTCTTTCAGTTGGATCAGTTCATTTGTGTACATGGTGTTGCTTCTCTTCGTATTCGACCAGGCCTCTCTTGTTATGATTTCATTTCTCCTTATTATTCTCGTGACACATGGTTGTCTACATGGAGTGGTACCATGCATCCAATTCCGGATCCAAATTCATGGTCAATTCCACAAAGTGTTCTTAGCATTGCATGCAAGCCTCCAAATTGCTTGAAGAGACCTCCTGGCCGTCCAAAGAAATGTAGAATTCCTTCTATTGGAGAGTTTCGTGGATCAAAACGTCGAAGGTGTTCTCGTTGTCATGCCGTTGGACACAACAAAAAAACATGTGGCAATCCAATTCCTCGTGAAAACATTGATACTGTTTAATAGAGTAGGGAGTGTCATTATTGTCTTTGTTGGCAAACATTGGAAATGCTTCTTTTATACGTTCTTAAGTAATATGATGTAATAAAACATTATATGTCTTTGTTGGAAAACATTGTCTTTGTTACAAATGTTTGTGTATACCAAGCTTCAGATCTCTGTTCAATGATTATTTTATTTTGTTTGTATATTTTTTTCAATAATGTCACTATTATTTAAACTCCCTCAAAATACATGTTCCTGTACTTTATTTTGTGTCAATAATTGACAAGTTCTTCTGTGTACTTGTCAAGTAATGTCATTAATGTAAACATGTACTTGTTATTTAAAGACCAAATATAGTGACAATAATTTCCAAGCAAGGTAAACCAAATGTCACTATATGCCAACGTTTCAGCAATTCTAATCAACATGTCTTATGTTTTACACAAGTAGCTTTGCAAAACAAAAGAAATAAACGTAAAAAAGCAGTACAAGAATGGAAACATTCAAACCCAACTACATGTCTGTTTAATCTCATTCACTCAACACATATTTCATTAAAGACATCCTTGGTCTGCCTTTTGCTCTATTTCTCCTGTATCTTGTTCTGCCTTTTGCTGCTGTATTGAATCAACTCCAAAGTCATTTTCTTTCGAAACATATACATCATTGCAGCATTCAGTTCGTTGAGGTCCATATTCATCATTAGGAACTCTGCAATTTTGAGAAGAAACATTCCACAATTTCCCCTGCAACAAACACCCTTTCTATTAGTTTTTTTCATACAATATTATTTCATGTGGCTAAGTTATTAATTTTTTTCTTACGCTGTGTCCTGTTGTGGGCAATCTTCAGCATTTTCAATAGAAATTTGTCTCACTCCCATTGGTTCTTCTTCCATAGCTTCATAGACAGTGTGGTAATCCAGAACTTTGGGTAGCATATTTTGAATGCAAGTTTTGTATGCGACGATGTCACGTAGGGATTCACCTCTTCTCTTGTTCGAGTTGTAGACTTTCATCTTCCTTGCCTTTACTTCATAGACCAACAACACCCAATGACACCCAGTGTTCAAAGGGATATAGACGAAGTCAGCATCTGCCCAGTGCAGTGAGTAGCTTGTTGAAGTCCCCAGAATGTATTCGCAGATATTCCCCTTCTCTGCTGCGTCTTTCAGTGTTGTCTTTCTGTCTAAAATCATATCATGTTCCCTCTTGAGCAGTTCCATGAAAAAAGGTCCTGTTGTTGTGTATTTCTGCCTCAACTTGTAGTGCACTCGCTTGCGTTCTAGATAATACATCCCCACTTCTATGTGCTGCAAAAAAAAGTTAATAAAGTAAAAAAGATGGTATTAAAGGACATTATTACAACCATATCTTATAATTAACCTGTCTTCTAATGCCATCTTCTTCATTTTATTTCCATTTAAGATGTCTTTGAACATAAAAACACAATATACACATTTACTAGCAGAAAAGCAGTTAATAATAAAATATGATGTTTATTAATTTAAATTGAATAATATACTATACCTTGTGAGACAGCCATTGGTGGTTTACAAACAGATCATGCAACCATGTTTTTGACTCTATCTTCATGGTGTCCAAAATCAAAGGATTACTGGACATTATCTCGTAGTCGGCCTTGTATCTTCTAATCACGTTGTGTTCCTTCTTTGGTTTTTTCATCAGCCCAATCTTCAAGTATTCTGTGAATTTATTCACTTCCTCTTGATCAATAGCGTCTGTTGGGTCTTCTGAGAACGGCCCATACATCTCTTTACATGGTGGTAAGAATTCTTCTTCTGCCACTCTTTTTGCTCTTTCTTTTCTTCTTCTTTTTGCATCAGCACTCTGCCCCGCTGGTGTGTATCTATCTGGAGATTTGGCTCTTCTTTTTGTCCTTTGAGTTTTTGTAGATGTTTTCTTTCAGTTTTAGTCAACAACAAACAAGCTCAAGTCAGTAATCTATTCACTGTACATGACATTAATGTAATAATGTAAAGTTTAGATTGAAATTACTGTCATCACCTGCACTTTGCTTTGAATATCTTCCGTCTCCTTATCTTCTGTCTCCTTATCTTCTGTTTCCTTGTCCTCTTGCAAGGTTCCTTTTCCAAGCATTAGTCTTTCAGTCATTTCGGCATTCATAACCAATTCTCTAATGAATTGTGAGTTTTCCTGACTCCAAATTTCATTGTCTGCTTCCTCAGAAGTTTTCTGATCACTTTGCATTTTTTGTTTTTTGTTTTCATCCTTTTCCTTTCCAGATCCCTCTGCCTGTTCTTTACCGTCTTCAATATTATTTGTGGTCTGCATAAAATTACATAAAAAATGCTTAGCTATCTGATTAAATTTTCATTACAGTGCACATATCATGTAATATTTAGATCACTTCACCCTAATTTTGCATACAATATAATTTTAATATTCCATTGTGCTACACAACGCCACTATTTCCATGTTACTGGCATTAAATCCTTCGTGTTCTGTTGTACACCTATTGCCATATAAGTTACAATTATGGAATTAAAGTACAATAGTTTGTATGTTGTTACCTTTTCTTTCTGTGGCCCACCTTCTGTGTTTCTTTTACTCCCAGTCAAATTAATCATGATTTCTTCTTTTTCACTTAGTTCTTTTCCTTCATCAGTCTGACTTAAGAGATTAAAATTTGGAGCATCGTCCTTCATGTTAGCAATTCCTTGGGTCTCTTCACTTGGTTCTTTTCGTTCATCAGTCTGACTTAAGAGATTAAAATTTGGAGCATCGTTCTCCATGTTAGCAATTCCTTGGGCAATTGTCTCTTCACTTAGATCTTTTCCTTCATGAGTCTGACTTAAGAGATTAAAATTTGGAGCATCGTTCTTCATTTTAGCAATTCTTTGGGCAATTGTTTCATTGTCAACTTCTGTATCATCAGCTTGCTGCTCATCTTTCTGCTTCCCCTACAACAAATATTAATTTCATTTTATATGTGTAAGTCAACATTTTGTATTTAATGACATATAAATTGGAAATAAGTGTCTCATATGGAAAGTACCATTCTTATTTCATTACCTTGTCATTCTCTTGAGAATCTTCTTCAGAGCTTTCATTCTCATTGTCAGGAGTGCTACTTTTCTGATCACTCACATCCTTTATTGCTTCATCCTGTAACAAATATTAACTCCATTTTATATGTGTACTTAACCTTTGGTATTTAATGCCATATAAATAGGAAATAAGTGTCTTTTATGCAAATTACAATTTTTATTTCATCACCTTGTCATTCTCCTGAGAATCTTCTTCAGAGCTTTCATTCTCATTGTCAGGAGTGCTACTTTTCTGATCACTCACATCCTTTATTGCTTCATCCTGTAACAAATATTAACTCCATTTTATATATGTACTTAACCTTTGGTATTTAATGCCATATAAATAGGAAATAAGTGTCTTCTATGCAAATTACAATTTTTATTTCATTACCTTGTCATTCTCCTGAGAATCTTTTTCAGAGCTTTCATTCTCGTTGTCAGGTGTGCTACTTTTCTGATAACTCACATCCTATAACAAATATTAACTTCATTTTCTGTATGCACTTAAACCTTTGGTATTTAATGCCATATAAATAGGAAATAAGTGTGTTCTATGCAAATTACAATTTTTATTTCATTACCTTGTCATTCTCCTGAGAATCTTCTTCAGAGCTTTCATTCTCGTTGTCAGGCGTGCTACTTTTCTGATCACTCACATCCTTCATAGCTTCATCCTACAACAAATACTAACTTCATTTTATATATGTACTCATCCTTTGGTATTTAATGCCATATAAATAGGAAATAAGCTTCTCATATGGAAATTAACATTTTTATTTCATTACCTTGTCATTCTCCTGAGAATCTTCTTCAGAGCTTTCACTCTCATTGCCATCCGTGCTACTGTGCTCATCACTGATATCCTTCATAGCTTCATCTTCCATGTCCTCTCTGTCCTTCATCACTTCCTTCTTTCCTTTTGTCTTTGATATTTCCTTCACAAGACTCAGAATCTTCTTTAGCATTGCATCTTGATTTATTTTCATTTCTTTTATCTCTGCACGCATATTGGCAATTTCTTTGGACTGCTTAACTAGTGTCTTCATGATTATGCCCTTTCCTGCCTTTGACTCATCCCCACTTTCATTGGACCTAGATTCTTCACTATCAACCACCTTACCTTTTTTTCTCAACACTCGCCTACTGCACTCTCCTTTTTCTTTCTGTCCTGCCTTTTTTCTTTTATTGTTTCCTCCTGAATTTGCTCTCTGTATTTCTTTTCCTTTTTTTCCTCTTGCATCCTTTTTGCTCTGCTTTGTGTTCTTTATGGTTGCATCAATTCTCAGGTCCTTTGCTTCATTGCTTTCCCCTCCTACAAGTCCTTGGATTCTTTGGATCTCATCTGCACTTGGAACTATTTTTGTCCACTCAAACTGTAACATTGGCAATTAAACTTAGATAAAAAATATATGACTTATTCACTGTATGGAAATGTAACTATTTACATAAATAATTGTGCATAATTTAATTGAAATTACCTTGTCATTACTGAAAATGAGTTCACAAAATTTTTGTATTGATGGTTTCTTGTGAAAAGCCCACTTCAATGTCCTAGGAATGACATTTTCTTTGTCTTTTATAACATAGCATAGCCTTTCATTAGCCAATATTGGAAAGGTCTCGAAGGCCCAGATTTGTATTGCTTGCATACAAGCTGTGAACGCCACTCTTTTACGTGTGCAGAACTTGAGTGCTTCTGCGTTGTTCTTCATATTTGCGACTAGATCATCCCAGACATCATCACCCCAAGGGTAAGAATTGAATGCATCTAAGTCTTGTACCAAGTTAATATATTTCCCTGGCAAGCGAATCGCGTATTGGTTTCCAAACAATCCATGTGCTAAAGCATAGAGTAGTCCTAGTTTAAGACCATCATTCTCTTCTGTTCCTGGATTGTTTCTGTTGTACCTCTCCAAAGCTTGAACAATATCCTGCCTCACTATTACTTCTTTGGTACCAAAATACCTTCTGCACATATCCCCACCCACGTTATCAGATACTGCCGGTTTCACCCCATTTATCTTCAAACCGGTGACTATTGCCAAATCTGCTTTTGTAAAGCTTATCAGACTATTGGCTACATGGAATCTTATAACATCCTTTTCAACGTTACCATTGAACTCCTCAATATAGTTTGCTACGAAACAAATGTTGAGTTGCCCACTTAATCGTGGCATATGTTCTATATCTAGAATCCAGCCTAAAACTGAACTTCTAAAAAGTGTTATTTCTTCTTCATTCAACTTTTCCTTGATTCGCTTACCAACCTCACTCAAATTGCAAAAGCAATTCACACGCATTTTTTCAAACTTATCCAGCAATCCTCTATAACATGTCCTCGTTATAGTCTGCAGTAAACACTTAATTATATCAATATTTCCATGTACATTTACATTTGATGTACAGTAAAAAAGATGGTATTAGTGCACATGATTTAAAAAAGCTATTATAATTAACATGTCATTAAATGTCATCCTTTTCATGGTATATCCATTTCAGATGATATTCAAGACAATTCAGTTGTATTAAAAAAGAAGCACATATGTATACGTTTTACAGTTTCAATATAATATGACATTTAATAACAAATGTAGGCATTGTAACACATTAACCCAGTACTCTACATACCATCATTTTTATTTTACATATTGACATCACTATTTAAGATATCTTTTAATGACATAATTTTTATCATTATTTCCATTTCAGATGAGATTCACCATAATACTTACTTTGAAATTGTGCTTCACCTTCTATGAATTGAAAGCATCACTATATATATATATGTGTGTGTGTGTGTGTGTGTGTGTGTGTGTATATATATGACAAAAATTCAAATGATCTCATTTGTAAGTCCAAAAATGTCATTCCTAAATACCTAAATCGCACAACCATGGCTATCATCTCTTCTATAACACATTCAATTCAACTAATAAAACTTGATTCAGTACACAAATATTAGGAAAATATGGCACTAGGAACGAAAACCACACACAAACCATTGTTCAAGCACTAGACACACAAAAATGACAATAATATACAATTATTAGCAGAACAATATCATTCCAGACTTCGAATTCAAACAAACATCGACCAGGTCTCGCCTCATTTTTACTTTTTGGCCTGTTGATTCGAAGTCGGAATCCGCCATTTTAGGCTCTTCTCTGGTCGTTTTGCTTCCTCCTACAACTTTAGATGTTGTATTTTACTTTTTTTCTTCCGCTAATGCCTTCTGCGTATCGGAATCCGCCATTGAATGCTTTGGACTCTCTCGATTGATTCAATCAACTGCTTAACGGCTGAGTAATTAATGTAGGCGCGAGTTTTGAAAAGGAGGTGTTGGGCCGTATTAGTTACAGAACCGATCTCATTAAGCTCAGGGATTCAGTAAGGGTATTTATGTCATGACACATGCTATTTAGTCCCCCTAAACTTCTCGTTAAGCAGCACTCCTATTTGTGCATAAATGAAATATTTTAGTCCTATGTAGGTAAAATTGAAAATATTGGCAACGGTTTCTATTTTATGAAACATATAGCATTTTTATATGGGATTTGCATCTAGTAGATCCTCGAATAAAAGATACGGAGGCAATGATGCTAAAATAACATCTCTATTTTAATTTTATGTAGTAGTCTTAGTGTCTTACTAGATGTTCATGGGACATATAAATGATAAAAAAAATTGAAAGTAAGTCAAGAAAAGGCTATCTATACTTAATTAACTAGTATAGTACTCGTGCGATGCACGGGATATTAAAATTTGAGGTTGTAATATTTTTTTATAAATAAAAAAGGATTCAATTTTTTAAATTGAATGAACTATAGTGGACATTAAAAAATTTAAAATTAAGAAAAAAATGTTTATAAAAATATGTCCTCTTAACTGATCAACTATAATAATAAGTTCTTCGTAGTATCATATGTTAAGTTTTTACACTTAAGAGACTATGAGGTTATGTTATAGATAGTAGTAATTATTAGTCACGTTTCTTTCAAAAATATCATTAAAACCCCACTTTCACATTTCAATTCAAACTTTGTTAACTAAATTTAACAATAAATTATTCTTGAATTTGACCTTCCATTACATAGTTTGACCTTATTTTTTTCTTTTTTATTTGATGTGATGTGAGTAGAGAGCTAATTTTTCAAGCTGGAAGGCGTTTTTCATTTCCTTGTGGGCTTATGGCTGCCCTCCTAATAATAATCTTATAAGAAGACCAAAATCAAGTAATCACCTCAAGGTATCAAATACATTTACTAAATGTTTCTTAGATTGAAATAACAAAGGTCAAGAAGCATACAAAATCGAAATATACACTTTAATTACGACAAACCACTTCACATTTCCCGTCCACTTTAAGTGCCAAGATTATTTTAGATTTATGGATTATGGATTACATTCTAAAAATGAAAGTACTGAAAAACTTATTTTAAAAAATCAGGCCCTTAACAATTAATACATAAAACATACGATAGTACATTACTCTTCTTCCCTTCTCTTTCTTCCTCTATCCTCTGATTACCAGCCACACTACCGATATGCTCATATGCCCTTAGCTTCCTTAATCACCCCCTTCTTCCGCTCACATTCATGGTGAAGACTGAAGAAGTTCATATTAGTCCGGTTATCTTCCATTTTGTTTTCTTATTCAAAATCAAATAGATCCATTTGCAATACTTCCTCCGTTCTCAAATAAATGCAACGGTCAACATTTCACACTTGCCGAGACACAATGTTGACCATTAATATATATAATTTTGTATTAGTAAAAAAAATTTAAAAAAATAGATTTTGAAAATTTACAATGAGGTGAAATTAAAAATATTTTTTTCATAAAAAATATTAATACATTAATAAATAAAATGTAGTCAAAGTAGAACATGTGAATAGTGTAAAATTCAAAGTGTTGCATTTATTTAAGAACGGAGGTAATATATAAGACCAGCACGTTAATCATGACGTGACTCTTCACATATCATATGGTTACTCATTATTTATTATGTAGTGATAAGACAATCATTTTTAAAATAAATAAATTAACATCATGTAACGTATGGATTTAGCTGTTATTTGTGATTGAATTCTTAGCATGCATATCCATTCTCTTGAGAATAAATAATCTTAAAATCTGTTTAGTCACCAAACATATGTAGGGAATACATATATATTGTGAAACCTTACTTTCAAGAATTGTGTGGCTACCAATGTTATTTGTGGTCAAATTTGATAGTCTATTTCATGCAACAAATCAAGTTAAGCACATGAGGGAAAGAAGAATTATACGCAGGAACAAATTTTATTTTGAATTGTTTGTCTACAACAATAATTATCATTAAAAGTAATGATAGAAGTTGCCACTGAAGACTCTCCACATGCATTCCATTTGAAAAATTCCTTTTGTACACGTTTTTGTACCCATCAGTACACGCATGTGTCTGTGAGAGTTTTTTTTTGTCTGTGAAGTGCGGTTCACAGACAAAAGCTGGTTTGTTTTGTCTGTGAAATTTTCCACAGACAAAACAAGCCAACTTATGTCTGTGGACCGCGCTTCACAGACAAAAAAAAACTCTCACAGACACATGCGTGTACTGATGGGTATAAAAATGTGTACACCAAGAATGGTTGTTTTATTTTGGGCCCTTTAGATACAGTACATATTGGAGGTTTTCTGTACAAATATTTTAAAAGAATTTGTTAAAAACTAAAAAAGTAATAACTTAAGTATATACGTAGTAAACAATGATCAAACTACAAGCCTGTTCTAAACAAACAGCAAATAAATAATATGACGCCGAAATTTGAAGCATGCATCAAACAAAATAACTTTTTAACAAAATTGGCAGCGTTCAATGCAATAAAAAATATAGAAATCGCTCAATAGTAGACTAAAAACATACACAAAGTTCAAAAATAGGATTAAGTATATTCTATTCTCTAAAAATATGACTTCTCAAAATAAGTCCTATTTTGAGAATTTTTCTATATTAATAAAGTGGTGGTGCCCAAACCTAATTAATACTCCGTACTAAACAATGATGTTGCTTCCTCCCTGCATCCTCAAACGCGACGACCATGGGGGAAGACCGCCCGACTCTCATCTAGCTTACACACGCCAATTCCTCACACTTAATACGCCAGCGAGTTCATGCAACCACCTTCGGATCCAGAAATTGCAGATAAGTTCGCGGTGCTACTTCATGTTTATATATAGTACACACTACATAATACTCCGTACATGTAAACATATCTTGGTGAACTCAAAAGTCACACTGAGAACAACAAACATAATTTGGTTTGTCTCCCATATTAAGTAGTATTTCTTTCAAGTCATTGAAAACTCTCCTTAATACTTTTGAAACATTTGATTTTCATTCCAATATGTACTTTTGGCCTTTTGGGCTAAAGTTATGATATAAAATGAAACTTTTAATATTAAACACCTACATAACCATCAAAACTAAATGCACATTATCTTACTTCTTATGAAAACGCATGTCTTGTAATTTCAATAGTAACATTTCTTTTGCCTATCCAAACACCCCCCATTTTCCCACCCCACCTTAAACATAACAAATTTATAATGTTCTTGTCATCTCACTGTTTTATGTTATACTTCGTATTTTGTTCTAGTAAGGAATGAATCAATCACCCCAGGGCAGGTCCTGTCGATTTTCGGGCCTATGGGCGAGATATTATCTTGGGCCTATGTTCAAGACAAAAAGTAATCTCTAAATATCGATCAACGAAACAGGACCCACCACTGGATTTGTCTCTTCCCCTAAATCACACTTATGTGGCTCAATTTCAATATTTACGGCTTCTGCACCTATATCACTATTTCCAAGCATGTTACGGTTTCATTCGCAAAAGAATTTAGCGGCGATTCAACTTGAGAAGAATTTTCGGGATTCAATTTCTTAACAAAAACAAAATTTTCCATTGTCCCCTTCTTACTTAAGGTTGCCTTTTCTAATCTTTGCCTTTTTTTCTCTTTTTCCCAACCAAATTCACCCATTTTATTAAACACCTTCACAATAGTAAAACGAAATAAAGGAATTCAATTTCAAAATTGCACAATACCACACAAATATGAATTTGCCAAGACACTAAAAATGCATCATATAAATCATTAATCATAATTCATAAATAAAAAGAACATTTAGTGGATTTATTATTTATAGCTAATAGATTGAGAAAAATTTACTTGCCATTGTCGGATTGTTTGAAGGCTTGACAGAAGAAGGTGTTCTAGTCGCCGGCCACAGTTTGGGCTTCTAACCGCTGACCGCTTTGGTTAATGGCGATTTGCAGGGTTGCGACACTCTCTAATGTCTAGTCCTGTGCAAAATAGTCAAGACCTTATAAAACCTTAGTCCTTTAGTTCCTTAGATAATTGAGTTTAATTGGAACTTGGAAACCACCGTCCAGCAAATTAATTAGGTTAGTGGGATGGGGTGGTTTATGAATTGGGAGTTTGGGAGACACAAAGGTTGTACAAAGAGTTAGAGACAATTAATATTTTGATAATTTTGTAATTAAAAGAATTATAAAGCCAAGAGATGTGAAAAGACTTAACTACTCAAGCAGGCGTGTCGTACACCTTTTAACATCTGTTTTAAACAATTTAAATTTTCAACAAAATTAAACCTTAGGCCTAATTACTTGAGCTTAAATACAAAAAAGAAGTCTACTCATACTATATATAAAGACAAATTTTTGGCCTATTTCCCCCCCTATTTTTAGGGCCTAGGGCGGTCGCCCCTGTTGAATTGAACCCCCTAGGGCCGGCCCTGATTCACCCATGGACGCCCCCAATCGCAAAAATAAAAAAAGAAAATCATCAAAACAATATTACCGTAGCTTGTCCTTTGCCGCCTCCAGGATTGATATACTGATATTATTTATTAGGGATGGACATAACGGTTTGGTTTAACTGAACAGTACCGTACCAAACCGAACTAAACCGAACCGCAACCGGACTGTATGCAATTTGGTTTGAGTTTGGTACTATTTCTTCCAAACCGTATTAAACCGAACCAAACCGAAACCGATAAAAACCGAACAAAACCGAACTGAACTAAAGAAATTCAAAAAAAAAAAACCTTTATATATTATTGAAAATTAACAAATCCAAACCGAACCAAACCAAACTAAACCGAACCAAACCAAACCGAAAAATAGTGGTTTTTGTTTGGTAATAATTCTTCCAACCCGTTCCAAACCGAACTGAAAACCAATATGCCCGGCCCTATTATTTATCATATAGTCTGTCGCATTATAGAATTGTTAAGTTTAGTGTAGAAATCATTTTCCTAGGGGTGGGAAAAAATACCAAACCGACATGATACCGAACCGGACCGATAAACGGGGTTTGAAACGGATCTCAAAATTTTTGTCCCGAACCGGTTCCAAACAATGCCATGACCGGTTCTCATAAAATGAGGACCGGTACCCGGACCGAACCGGACCGAAGTGTGGTTTATTAAATTTGTACTACTATAGTTTATCTAAAATATATTAATTACCTCATCCGTCCCAAATTGATTTGCAAAGCCAACTTTTTTTGTCAAAGTTAATGTTGAGTACTTGATAATTAATACAATTTTGAATAATTAAAATTTACATATTTAGAAACCACATTAAAATCCCTCTAAAGTTGCAAAATCCAAATTAAAATATACGAAGTACGGAGTAGTTTTTTGAAAGGCCAAATTAGAATATAATTAAAAAGTGAAATTCCAATTAAGTGAATAAAAAGAAATTGTTTGACCAAAAAAAGATTGACTTTGCAAATCAATTTGGAACGAAGGTAGTATGATATATGAAAATTGATAAATTGTGTGGATTTTTGGAGGATGGTTAAACTTTAATTTTTTCTTAAACACTTGGAAAAAGTGACATTGTTTAGTATTGGTATGACATGGTACCGTCCCGTTTGAAAATGGACCGTACCGAACGGGTTTGGGTCTAAGACCGAACCGTACCGAACCGTTTCAATAGTAACGGTACGGGTACGGGTTCGGCCAAATATTGGACCGGACCGGACCGTGCCCACCCCTACATTTTCCTGTTTCTTGCTCCTCCCCTGCAAATGATTTCAATATTTATCCTCACTTATTCTCAGTCGAAAGATATCATGGCCTACATTTTCCTGTTTCTTGCTCCTCCCCTGCAAATGATTTCAATATTTATCCTAGGGGTGGGCACGGTCCGGTCCAATATTTGGCCGAACCCGTACCCGTACCGTTACTATTGAAACGGTTCGGTACGGTTCGGTCTTAGACCCAAACCCGTTCGGTACGGTTCATTTTCAAACGGTACGGTACCATGCCATACCAATACCAAACAATGCCACTTTTTCAGTTTTTTCAAGTGTTTAAGAAAAATTAAAGTTTACCCATCCTCCAAAAAATCCACACAATTTATCAATTTTCATATATCATACTACCTTCGTTCCAAATTGATTTGCAAAGTCAATCTTTTTTTATCAAACAATTTCTTTTATTCACTTAATTAGAATTTTACTTTTTAATTATATTCTAATTTGGCCTTTCAAAAAAACTATTCCGTACTTCGTATATTTTAAATTGGATTTTGCAACTTTAGAGAGATTTTAATGTGGTTTCTAAATATGTAAATTTTAATTATTTAAAAATTGTATTAATTATGAAGAACTTAACATTAACTTTGACAAAACAATGTTGGCTTTGCAAATCAATTTGGGACGGATGAGGTAATTAATATATTTTAGATAAACTATAGTAGTATAAATTTAATAGACCATACTTCGGTCCGGTTCGGTCCGGTACCGGTTCTCATTTTATGAGAACCGGTCATGGCATTGTTTGGAAACGGTTCGGTCCGGTTCGGGACAAAAAATTTTGAGATCCGTTTCAAACCCCGTTTATCGGTCCGGTACCATACCGGTCCGGTTCGGTATCATGTCGGTTCGGTATTTTTGCCCACCCCTAATTTATCCTCACTTATTCTCAGTCGAAAGATATCATGGCCTACATTAGTCATACGATAGTAATTTAAAATACTACATCCGTCTTAAAAAGGTTCGTCATATTGATTTTTTAGTAAACTTTGGATGATGATTTCCTTTATTATATTTGTATATAGTTTATAAATTTTATACTTTTATAAAAATATTTTTAATGAGGAACATTTTGAAATAACTTTCATATTCAAAATAATGTCATATTAAAAAATATCATTGGTCAAAGTTGGTTGTCGACCAAGAAAAGTCAATTTGGCAAACTTTTTCGGAACGGGGGGAGTACTAAATATGGCTAGTGATCCTTATGATACTGCATGTCCATCTCATTAAACCATAAAAGACTTAATTATTGTATGAGTTATATGACCAGAAATTATACTCACTAAGCCATACCCCCAATCCCCATACTTGTGTAGCTTAATTATAAATTTATTTCTCAAAGCATAAAAAACCAAACACTCAAAGTTGTGGACTTGTGGTTTTCCAGAACATAGTCAAAATATATCCAAAGTGCACATTGTATACATATAGTGGATGATAAAGACAATTGTCAACATATTTACTAAAGAGTAAAGATTAAATATATACTTATATTTAAACAAATTATAGAACAAATATAGATTTATATTACTGAGATAAAGAATATTATTATTAAAAGATATTGTAACATCTGTGATTTGCATTTATACTCTTGCTCGTTACTTTATTTTGCATATTAGGACATTTATATTTAAGTTATCCTTAGTCCTTAATTACGGTGTTTTGTTAAAGAAAAAGAATGAAAAAATGAAAGAAAAAGATGTTATTAGTACGCAGGAAGAGGGGAGTTGATCTAATTTATCTTACCTTTTCATCAATAAACGAATGAACAAACTGTTAATTACAGCCATGCATTTAGATCCGACAAATTCCACTATGATAGACTGATAGTAATTATGATACCCTTAAGAGAATTGGGATCGTATTTATATACGTAGTACTACGTCTTAGATTATATTGGCCTTGAAGTCATTGCAGGCTCTTCAACCAGGCGCCATGGGAAAGCCAAAAAAATACTCTGTAATTATTGTCGTCTGCCCTTGCATTTAGATCCAACAAATTCCACCCTGCGATGTTTTTTCTCTTCTCTACATACAGTTTCCCATGTGATTTACGTAGTATTTTTTTACAGCAATTAAAAGCCCAAATTGCTACAGAGTACTTGGCCAACGAATGCATACTACTCTGTGTTTAATCTTTTAAGAAATAATAATGATAACAAATGTCCGCCAGCACGTTGCTTTACAACGTTTGGCTTTCCGGCTTCCAATGCTTTTCAATTTGGTAATGAGCACACCTATTTCCAAAACACAATTAATGCAGCCCTCACGTAAAAAAAACGAAAAACAAAAAATTAAAATAAAATAAATTGCTACAGTGTTCCCGCCCAAACTCCCCATTTTACTATATAATATAGATATAGATATAGATATAGAATATAGATGTAGTATCCCGCCTAAACTTATGGGCATTTGCGTAACTCCAAGTCTCAGACTCATAGATTCTTTATTCACCTTCTAATATACTACGTATCTCCTACTACTTCGACAATTGAACACCTTCTTCCCTTCAAACTTCTACCCTCTCTTCTTCTCCAGTTTTCTTCCTGGCGCTTCTTTTCCCGTTTCTACATTCATTTAGTATCTCAGTTAGAAATATCTGCTTTATTTGGAGTTACTATATCCTTGGTGAATCTGACTTCAGAACTCCAAGTTAATTACATTCTCTCCAATTCGTTGGTAAGTAATGTGTTGCGGTTTGAATTCTATCTCTTCTACAAACCTACTATGAATATTCATACATATCTTGAACATTCCATTTATTTTATTTTAGTATCTTAAAGTTGATTTTATAATTTTCCCTGGGAAGCCCTAAATTTCAAGACTTTGGTATATATAAATACACATGAATTGAATACGTTTTCTATGTTGTTAATGATAAAGCAATTTGTATTTGATAGCAAAATGATTTGAGTGTGTTGATTGCAATGAATCTTTTAGGAAAATATTGCTCATTTATTATTATTATTATTCTTGCTCTTTTTCATTAGGTGTTTTGATTGTTTGAAGCAAGATAACACACTGACTGAAGGAAGTGAATTGAAAAAACAGAACTAAGAATCAGAACTAAGCAACGGCAAAAAGAGAAAAAGTGCAAGTTTTTATCGGATTCTTTTATTGTTTTTATGGCCTAAGGTTTATTTACACTCAATTTATTAAACAAACTTCCAGCATTCCTATAAATTTGTATAGTTTGTGTCTAATACAGCCATCGGGAGGCTGCTATTGTGGTGAAAAGTGTAATCACTTTTCACAGTTTGATTCCAATTTATAGGTAATTTGTATTCAGCACTTTCCAAGTCCTATGGGTTTGTTTGGGTGAGCTAGGCTGCTTGATGTCCCCCCCGCTGTACGCATATTTTTTTTGACATATTAGGTTTTGTTTTTTTTTCCGGCTTATATCCTTTAACACAAAAATGTCAAAAAGAGAAATTACTTTTGTGGATCCTTTCAAACCGTTGTCCTTTCCGTTCTTATTTTTAATTTATCTTTGCATTAATCTATTCATTTGAAATCTTCTAATGACCATTTTAATTTGCCTCCAGGTATCTAATTGAAAATTCCCCTCGAAGATTCCTGTTATTTTTTGTTAATTCTGTTATTGTTTTCAATGTTTACCCAAACTATTGTCATATATTGGTTTTTGGTGGTGAAACCATGCTTCTAGACCTTGTGGTTCTTAATCATAACATGTAGAATTGTACTTCATTGCTTTGTGGTTTCATGCCAACATGTGGCTGCAACATAATTGTAAGACCTGGCTTGCCGCTAATTAAGCAAAATTGAAAATTGAACTATAATAATTCTATAGTTTTCTCCGTCTACAATTCTAGATTTTTATGAAAGTTTATATTGAATCTATCAATTCTCCCATGGCTACAAATGCTACCTTAAGTCCTTTTTGCAAAATATTAATATGCAGTTGGACGAGCAGATATGATTGAAATGGTTTAATTTTTTGTTTTATGTTTTGGCTAAGATTTCCAAACATCAAAACGATAAGATCAAAAGAGAATAATGAACTTATTTTTTTCTTTTCTTTAAAACTGGAGTTTTTTCCCCTATACTTGAGAAAAATTGCACCTCTCTAGCTAATATTTCAAATTGAAGTTCTTTCCCCAGTAATTCTCATGTTCATGGGAGAAAATTTAAAAAGACCCCATTGAGTATATGGGAGAGATTTTAGTTTTTGTTCTCCTAGGCTATAAGATTTTCAAACATAATCCACAATTAAGTTTGCCTATTATTGTCATCTAAGTGAATCTTTGGTGAGTCAATCTATTTCAATGTTTGCAGATTTTATATGGTAAATCAGTCTAATGAATATAAGAATTTGTTGACTTCTAACATGAAGCTAACCCGGTAGTGTGGAACCTAACAACAGGAAACGTTTGCTACTCGGCAAAGTGGTTAGAGTAGAAAATGCAGCTTGCATCTACTGGAAAACTCTATTTTTTGTTGTAATCATCAAACTTTTAGTCAATAAATCTTGCATCACTGGATTATCAGAAAAGAAAAAGGAAATAATGCTAAGTTTCTTAAGTCTGAGAAACTTACAGTATCGCCTATTTCAACTCGGAGACGTTCTTCTATAATTTTGGATGCATCTGGATATCTTCTGCTCATCTATCACCCTACCCGGATTTCTCTTTCGACCGCTCTTCTCCCAGTGGGCAGCGGCTCTCTCCGGACTCCAAGTGAAAGTTTTCCGGCTTCAACGATTTCAACATTTGCTAATCTAATACAACTCTCCACCTCATTCTCCCGCCCAAGGATATTATCATCAGTACCTTCTCATCTAGCTTTCAATCTGCATCATCTTCCCATTTCTTGAGCCTACATCCGATCCTTCTTACCGATCACTGCAGTCCGACCCATATATGGTAGAGATGGTTCTCATGGATGAGGAGGTACATCTATTATAATTCCTTTTTGTATTAATTTATGTTACCATGGTCCCTCAATTGGTATAAACTCGGCATTATTCTTTTCAAGGAAATTTCCAAATTTTTTAGTAACATACTGTTTATATGATCTATGGACAGATAATAGTAGATAGGCTGAAAATATGGAAAAAGTTTGACAATTTACCTGTTTGTTCATTTAGATGCCTTTTTTTGCTTATTCATTTAATACCTGTTTGTTTTGTGGTTAATAGAACTTACTCCGTACTCCTTATTCTCTAGATTTTTTAAAACTTTTGTTAACTATAGATTTGCAGCTGATATAGTATGACAAAATGATGAATGTAGTGGAAGGTTCTTCTTATTTTACTTAAGTGGGTTGTGGGATAATCAAACCACACTAACCTATATTCATTTATGAAATAAATGGAGGAACCCTCAATAAAATTTCTCAAACTAATTCTTGATGCAGTTTATGGTGTATTCTTCGTATTTCTTTTTATCTTGATTTTTTTTACACTTTTGTTCAATACATAGATTTTTATATAAAGATTCTGTTTTTCAAAGGTTTCTTTTGAATTCTTTTCTAGATCTCCTAAAGCATTAACTGACTTTTATTTTCTTTTATAAAATGAAAAGGTGCAACTGATAAAAAGGGAGTGAGTTTGAGAATCAATCCATTCATGGAAAAGGAATAATTTCTTTTTGCAATTGGATGACATTTTAGCTTTAGCATGAAGCTCTCTGTATTTCTTCTACTTCAAAACAGTGATAATGGATAAAATTGTAATTAAAAGTGAGGTCTTATTATTTGAGATGTTCGACACTTCCACCTGTACTCTACTTATATGCAAGTTAGTTGAGCATGTGAATTATTTTCTACTTCTATAATACTTCGTATATAATAGCAGGAACTTTAAAATTACAGTTTTAGATTGTTGTGTTATCTTCAAGGACTAAGACTTCAAATACAAAAATGCATTTTTTATTTCAATTCTTATCCGTTTTTTGGCACGGTAAGTATCATAATTTTATTCTATAGTTTGAAATATTTACAGTCCGGGATGATATTTTGTTGTCAAAACTTTAGGTTAGGTACAAACTCCATTCATGTATCCCTGTCCCAAACAATATTGTCATTATCCAAAAATGCTATGCGTTTTAGTATAGAACTCGAATCATCAACCTCTTGGTTTTCTGTCTCCTTTATCTTCTTGAGTATAGTTTTCTATCTCTTCTTTTTTCAGTGTTATCGCCTGTTTTTTAGTTGCTGCTATTCCTTACAGGATTTTTAATACCCGTTTCATTTCATTAAAGTTTTAACTTTCTTTTTCACCTCCTCCTTGCTTATTTCATCTTTTTTCTATTTTTTGACATGGTAAGTATAAAATTAAATAGCGGGAACTTATCTCCTACTTCTAAATAATAGGAGGAACTTTAGACCAAATGCCATATACGGACTTACGGAGTATAAGTCATTTTTACTCAACTTTTCCAGACTTTGTGTGTGGATATTTTTTTGTTTTCTAATCATTAGTTTAACCTTCATAGTAAAGTAATAGCTATATAGACCTTGAAATTTGGCATGTACTTACCAAAAAAACTATACTCAAATAATTTATGAAGTTTTTGTTTTTTGAATTGCAGAAAAACCAGTAGCATTTGTGCCAATATTATTATCAAGTAATCCATATCTAGATCCACATTTCCCTATGGATTTGTACTGGCTATAAAGTTTCACATAAATTCTTAATATGCCAAGGAGGACCGGAGAAGACTTATTTGATAATTCCCTTATTCCATTTGTTAAAATCTGACTATAATATTGATATATTACGGAGTTTTTTTAATATTGCAGATACAATTGGGAAGCTCCACTTAGATACTATCAAACTATCTTTGGAAGCTAATAGCTTGGCCTACATAGCAGAGTTCAACCTGGAAGATTTGGAGTGAGTCTAGATTGAATTAAACTACCATAAGAGTAATATAACAGACTATTAGCAGCTTCTCCATTGTTTTTTTTAATATTGCTCTTGACAATTCAACGTTATCTTTTTAGTAAAAAAGATTTGTAATGTACACTTTGGGGTGAGTATGCACAAGCCTTGAAAGATTATTAGAAGAAGAGTACTTTTATCGAATCGCATGATATGTTTCTCCAATTGTGTAGAGCAAAGATGGACTCGGAAGATTTTTCAAGTCAGTTGATGAATTGCTTACTATTAAATAGGTTTTACCATTTGGTTTTGTTAAATAAATTTTATCCCTTATGTGTTCAGTGATATATTCAATGGTTATACTAATACTACTCACTATTATCACTATATATTCAATGGTTATACTAATACTCCGTACTAATTTCATATTTAACCTACTAGTATCTGTACCCGTGCCGCGCACGGGATAAACGATACTTTGATACGAACTACTTTGTGTGTATCCGTTTGTATTTTTTATAATGAAACACTTTTTGTGATAAGATACTTATAAATGAGGACTTCTAGTGTTTGTGTGTGTCTATGATCACATATTTATATAATTTTTACGTAATTTTAGAAAATTAGATAAATACTCCCTCCGTCCCCCTTATATTGTCCCGTTTTACCTTTTCGGGAAGTCCTACTTTAATTGTCTCATACCATATTTGGTAAAGTTTGTGTGGCTCAAAATCATTCTTACTTTATTCTTACTTTATCAATTAATATCAACCACACAAATCCACTTTTCTTAAAAATCATGCCACCTTCTTCCGTCTCAATATAAAAGGGACGGAGGTAGTAGTTTTTTTGATTTTTTAAAAAAGTTTGGAAGGTGGCCGGAAAGATATTATAATTCATCTTAAAAGCTCCATATGAAATGATACATAAAAAGATTAAAGTAAAAGTGAAAATATACGAAAATATCAATTGAATTGAAATCATTTCAATGGTCCAGATTTTAATAATAATAATAATAATAATAATAATAATAATAATAATAATAATAATAATAATAATAATAATAATAATAATAATAATAATAATAATAATAATAATAATAATAATAATAATAAAAACACAAAAAATACATATCATATCAAATTAAAGCAATCTAAATTACTTTAAAACATTGCTATAATTTTGAGATCAATGGCATAGTACAAAAGTGCATTTACCAAATTATAACACCTATAGTGTTGGTGCTTTAACAATCCTTGTTCACTTTCTTTCAAAATATATTTATAATGATTTATGTGGTTACTCCAAATCTCTACAAATACTACGTACAATTCTATTTTTAGACGGATTAATTATTACGGAGCGCTCCGCCATAATTTTATTTAAGTGTATTTGTTAAACTGATTTTCCTTTAGAAAAGATTAAATAATTTTGAAGGGCCACTTTTCCAACCACATGCCGTGCGGCCGTGCCGTCCTCAGCCCCATCTCACCTTCTACCGAATACGCCGCATCTATTTTCATTTCACCTCTATACTACAATCTTCCAACTTATTTTTTGTTTTATCATATATCGATCTGAATTCCTAGGTTTCTAATTTCATTTCTACATTATTCTACTGGGAATCGGTTTAGAATATCCACATCCTTATTTAAAGATTTGGCTCTACTTCTAAGGACAATCATCTTCACAGTCCTCCTTTCCCGTTCTCGGTAATCCTGGTTTCTTCTATTTTCTTTTTGCTCAACAATCTCATTGAGATATTAAACACAATTTACCTTTAATTTGAAACATTGACTTATAGAGTTAAATGAACTTAGTAGGGGTGGCCCTAGGGGAGATCAAATGCCCTAAGCCCTACACAATGAAAAAAGTCATACCCATGATAAGTTCTTTATAATAAGTGTGAGTAGCCTGATTTTTCAATCCTAAACTAATTATTTATTGGGTGAATATTTTTAGGTTCTTCTGGGTGAATTTTTATACGAAATTTTATGAAAACGTTCTCTATGAAATGTAAATTATGTCCATAATTTTAGTTTAAAGTTCAATCTAGAAGTCAATTGAATAAATTATTTAAAATTGCTGTGTTTTTATGCATATTTTGGTGCAGTGTTTTTCATCAATAATTTGTTTAACTGACTTTCCGATTGAATTTTAAGATGAAGTTTTGTAGATACAATCTAAATTTGATGCCAATCATGCTCACAAAATTTTGTAAAAAGCAATCCACTTGGAAGCAGATTTGTCAGATATGATTGTTTGATTGGTTTATTAACCAATTTAATTCGTACAAAATTGTTTGATTTCTTTATTTTTGATTGTATCTATTAATTGTTGTTGTTTTAATTTGTTGATTTTGTTAGACAATTGTTTTTTACTATAATCAAATTTATAAATTTAATTAATTTCAAGGTGTAATAGAAATGATTGAATCTGGATAGGATAAAGAAAAGAGAGAGGAGATGATTAGAGAAAATGGTACTAAGTAAATAATTGAATGGAAAAGTTTGTATAAGGAAGTCAAATTATGAATGTCCTCCTCAAGATGAGAACTCAGAAAAGAAGAATGATATAACTCAGAATGAAACGACTCAGAGTGATCACATCATTGGTGGGAGAATTTTAGGAGTTGATAATAACCAAGTTAATTCCTTAAAATAGGACTAACACATGAGTAAAGTGCACAAATATGACCACCATTTTTTCTTTCCTAAATAAGAACAACCAATATTATAATATTATTGATTTAGACAGAAGATAGTTTTAATCTGTTTTATAAATGTATTGAAATATTATTTTTATTGTGCATGTTATTAGTTTAGACATAAAATGATTTTACATTTTCTTAAGATTAGGCCCATTTTAACTCGTTGTTCCTAGGCCTTCAATCATAGAGGACCGGCCCTGAAACTCCGTGAATAAATTCATACATGAATAAAATTCATATTCATGATTTTGAATTGTTTTTAAGATTTGTTTTTTTCAATTAGATCGTTATCAATAAATTATCTTTTGAGGTTTCCTGGATAATTTTTTAAGTCCATTTTTGCATTTTTGCACTTTCTTAGTCAATAGTGCTCAAGTTTGACCAATGAAATATGAAATTTATGAGCCCGTTTGGTGAGCATGTTTTTTGGCTTGTTAGGCTTATAGCCAACTTTTTTTATCAAACACGTAACTTTTGATTTTGCACGCTGAAATGTGTAATAATACGAAAAAGTAAGACTGAAGTTACTTTTCTGGCTATATTAGCTGAAGTTACTATAGATTGCCATTTTAACTATTTTTCATATAATTTTTCATTAAATTATTAGTAAAATAATTTCCCCAGCAACTTTAGCCAAAATTTTATAAATTTCAGCAGAATCGGCCGATGCAGCCAATTTTGGTATTACCAACCGGGCACTATATGAGCTTATTCTTTATTTAAAAATCTTTGGTAAGAGTAAAAATTATAAATTACACACAAATATAATACCTAAAAATCATTGTCTAAACTTTAACAACATTGACCATGAAAAGTCAAACTGGTTAATCGTTTTTAGATGATGGGAGTTTTTTTTTTGTTTCTAGTTTTTTTTATCCCAGGGGGCGTTGGGGGAGAGGGTTTGGGGAGCCTGGGATAAACTGAGTTCAATCTCACTCTATTGAAAATTGAAACTGGGAACTC
>CAMAPF010000226.1:0-205468 GCA_945859915.1 Cuscuta epithymum
CTGCCAAAGCAGAAGGCTAGTAGGGCCACGAGCATGGGACGACAAAGCAGGGAATCCCGACGTGGATAAACCAGTGACCTCCTTGCGATCGTTGGATGACCGAACGTCTTCTTCGAAGTAAGAAGATTAGTAGGACCACGACAGGGACGAACGAAGAATAGGGAATCCCGACGTGGATAAACCTGTTCCTCCTTGCGATCGTTGGATGACCAAACGTCTTCTTCGAAGTAAGAAGATTAGTAGGACCACGACAGGGACGAACGAAGAATAGGGAATCCCGACGTGGATAAACCTGTTCCTTCTCATAGTTGGGATGACGAACGTCTCCTGCGAAACCAGGAGACCAGTACTCACGAGACTTGGGAAGAACGAAGAACCAGTTCTTTACCGGAGTCTGTGCGTGCCGAGTGTACACTGCTTAGTGGTCCGTACATAGGACCACAGATACGGTAGACGAACGAAGACCAGCTCCATGGATCAGACACGATGGACCAGCTCTTTACCGGAGTCTGTGCGTGCCGAGTGTACACCGCTTAGCGGTCCGTACATAGGACCACGGATACGGTAGACGAACGAAGACCAGCTCCATGGATCAGACACGATGGACCAGTTCTTTACCGGAGTCTGTGCGTGCCGAGTGTACACCGCTTAGCGGTCCGTACATAGGACCACGGATACGGTAGACGAACGAAGACCAGCTCCATGGATTAGACACGATGGACAAGTTCTTTACCGGAGTCTGTGCGTGCCGAGTGTACACCGCTTAGCGGTCCGTACATAGGACCACAGATACGGTAGACGAACGAAGACTAGCTCCTCAGATCAGATAGGAGGGACATCACCCAGATTTATTTCAGGCTCACCATTCCTTCCCGGATGGAGTCCTGGCAGACGATCGGCTTCTCACAGCCAATCAGGAGAGAGACTTGACACATCACCAGCACGGCCGAGGGCCGCGAGACGATTACCACTCACCAACAGGCCGAGGGCCATGAGATGATCATCACTATTTTTCTGCATCACGATCGGCCCCTCAGCGCCATCGTGTTCAGACTCACGGTTCGGCTCGCCCATCCCCTCCAGGATGGCGACGACCGTCTTATGCAGTACGACCGGCCCCTCAGCGCCATCGTACCCAGCTCACGTTCAGCTCGCCCATTCCCTCCAGGATGGCGACGACCGTCTTATGCTGTATGATCGGCCCCTCAGCGCCATCGTACCCAGCTCACGTTCAGCTCGCCCTTTCCCTCCAGGATGGCGACGACCGTCTTATGCTGTATGATCGGCCCCTCAGCGCCATCGTACCCAGCTCACGTTCAGCTCGCCCATCCCCTCCAGGATGGCGACGACCGTCTTGTGCAGTATGATCGGCCCCTCAGCGCCATCATACCCAGTTCACGGTTCGGCTCGCCCATTCCCTCCAGGATGGCGACGACCGTCTTATGCAGTACGACCGGCCCCTCAGCGCCATCGTACCCAGCTCACGATCAGCTCGTCCATCCCTTCCAGGGTGGCGACGAACGTCTTATGCATCACGATCGGCCCCTCAGCGCCATCGTGTCCAGATTCGCGGTTCGGCTCGCCCATTCCCTCCAGGATGGCGACGACCGTCTTATGCAGTACGATCGGCCCCTCAGCGCCATCGTACCCATTTCACGATCAGCTCGTCCATCCCTTCCAGGGTGGCGACGAACGTCTTATGCATCACGATCGGCCCCTCAGCGCCATCGTGTCCAGATTCGCGGTTCGGCTCGCCCATTCCCTCCAGGATGGCGACGACCGTCTTATGCAGTACGATCGGCCCCTCAGCGCCATCGTACCCATTTCACGTTCAGCTCGTCCATCCCTTCCAGGGTGGCGACGTCCGTCTTATGCATCACGATCGGCCCCTCAGCGCCATCGTGTCCTGATTCACGGTTCGGATCGCACATTCCCTCCGGGATGGCGACGACCGTCTTATGCAGCACGATCAGCCCCTCAGCGCCATCGTGTCTCTTTCATGTTCGGATCGCGCATCTCTTCCAGGATGGCGACGAACGTCTTATGCATCACGATCGGCCCCTCAGCGCCATCGTGTCTCTTTCACGTTCGGATCGCGCATCCCTTCCAGGATGGCGACGAACGTCTTATGCAGTGCGATCGGCCCCTCAGCGCCATCGTACCTGGCTTCACGGTTCGGCTCGCACATTCCCTCCAGGATGGCGACGACCGTCTTATGCAGCACGATCGGCCCCTCAGCGCCATTGTGTCTCCTTCACGTTCGGATCGCGTATCTCTTCCAGGATGGCGACGAACGTCTTATGCAGTGCGATCGGCCCCTCAGCGCCATCGTACCTGGCTTCACGGTTCGACTCGCACATTCCCTTCAGGATGGCGACGACCGTCTTATGCAGCACGATCGGCCCCTCAGCGCCATCGTGTCTCTTTCACGTTCGGATCGCGCATCTCTTCCAGGATGGCGACGAACGTCTTATGCAGCACGATCGGCCCCTCAGCGCCATCGTGTCTCTTTCACGTTCGGATCGCGCATCTCTTCCAGGATGGCGACGAACGTCTTATGCAGCACGATCGGCCCCTCAGCGCCATCGTGTCTCTTTCACGTTCGGATCGCGCATCCCTTCCAGGATGGCGACGAACGTCTTATGCAGTGCGATCGGCCCCTCAGCGCCATCGTACCTGGCTTCACGGTTCGACTCGCACATTCCCTTCAGGATGGCGACGACCGTCTTATGCAGCACGATCGGCCCCTCAGCGCCATCGTGTCTCTTTCACGTTCGGATCGCGCATCTCTTCCAGGATGGCGACGAACGTCTTATGCAGCACGATCGGCCCCTCAGCGCCATCGTGTCTCTTTCACGTTCGGATCGCGCATCCCTTCCAGGATGGCGACAAACGTCTTATGCAGTGCGATCGGCCCCTCAGCGCCATCGTACCTGGCTTCACGGTTCGACTCGCACATTCCCTTCAGGATGGCGACGACCGTCTTATGCAGCACGATCGGCCCCTCAGCGCCATCGTGTCTCTTTCACGTTCGGATCGCGCATCTCTTCCAGGATGGCGACGAACGTCTTATGCAGCACGATCGGCCCCTCAGCGCCATCGTGTCTCTTTCACGTTCGGATCGCGCATCTCTTCCAGGATGGCGACGAACGTCTTATGCAGCACGATCGGCCCCTCAGCGCCATCGTGTCTCTTTCACGTTCGGATCGCGCATCCCTTCCAGGATGGCGACGAACGTCTTATGCAGTGCGATCGGCCCCTCAGCGCCATCGTACCTGGCTTCACGGTTCGGCTCGCACATTCCCTCCAGGATGGCGACGACCGTCTTATGCAGCACGATCGGCCCCTCAGCGCCATCGTGTCTCCTTCACGTTCGGATCGCGTATCTCTTCCAGGATGGCGACGACCGTCTTATGCAGCACGATCGGCCCCTCAGCGCCATCGTGTCTCTTTCACGTTCGGATCACGCATCCCCTCCAGGATGGCGACGAACGTCTCATATGCAGCACGATCAGCGCCCCAGCGCCATCGTGTCTGGCTCGTGTTCGGCTCGCCCATCCCTTCCAGGATGGCGACGAACATCTCTTATACAGCTCGATTGGCCCCTCGGCGGCATCATGTCTAGTTCACCTCCGGCCCCGCCCATGCCATCTCGGATGGGGGACCCGTCGTATGCAGCATGATTGGCCCCTCGGCGGCATCATGTCTAGTCCACCTTCGGCTCCGCCCATGCCATCTCGGATGGGGGACCCGTCTTATGCAGCACGTCTGCTTCTCGGCGCTGACATGCCCGGGTTATCGATGAGGGCTACTGCTTCTATCACATCTTGTATTCCCTCTCTCATACATTACATACATACATTACATGCATACATACATTCATGCATCATACCTCATACATTCATACATACACACGTGCATCATGTTTTGACAGTACCGCGACGTCGGTTTATAGATGATGGACCTCTAAGCTTCTCCGATTGGAAAGCTCGAGTCAGAGTTCTTTACTCCCGCCTGATGCACTCAGGGGGAGTGTGCCCGTGGAGGAGCACCCTTCGCCCGACCCTGTCAAGAAGGGGGGTGCCTCACTGGTAGATTACGTTCAGGAGTGCAGACACTCACTCATATATGATGATTATGTGAAGACACAGTTTCCAGTAAGACAGAGGAAGAGCGCAGGCAAGAGTATACTTTCTCGAGCAGATTCGCACGCTCACTACTCAAGAAACTGGGGGACTTGTGTTGGGATATATTATCCCGGCCTATTACTGTTCAAGGGCCCAAGACATTACCCAGTACGGAGCCCGAGCAGATAGGCCCAAAATTGGCCCGTTGGCCCATTAGGGTGGAGAGCACCCTTTCCCCTTTGTCTATAAATAGGGAGTTTAGCCCCCAAATTATGGATCCCTTCCTTCTTCTTTCCTCTTCTAGAATAGCTTAAAAGACTCCATTAATGGGAGCTCAAAATGTACTATGTAATGGTGAGGAGAGTCCTAATGAGAAAGAGAGGGCTTGGACATTAGCCTAAAAAGTCCCGTGGTTTTCTCCCTTTCCGGGTTTCCACGTAAAAATAGCCTGTTCATACACATTTATACATATATTTACTATATCGTGTTGGATTAAACTCAACAAATATAATATAATATAATATAATATAATATAATATAATATAATATAATATAATATAATATAATATAATATAATATAATATAATATAATATAATATAATATAATATAATATAATATAATATAATATAATATAATATAATATAATATAATATAATATAATATAATATAATATAATATAATATAATATAATATAATATAATATAATATAATATAATATAATATAATATAATATAATATAATATAATATAATATAATATAATATAATATAATATAATATAATATAATATAATATAATATAATATAATATAATATAATATAATATAATATAATATATTTATAATTATTATTATAATTATGATTTACAATGTAATTATAATTATAATCATCAGTATTATTAATATGATTGTTGTTCTTGTTGTTATTGTTGTAATTATTATTACTTCGGAGTAATTATATATTTAAATTAGTAATTATAGACATAATTATGACTATAGAAATAAATATTCTAATTATAATTACAATAATAATAATTATAAAATTAATCATAATTAAAAATATAATTACATTTATAATTGTATCTGTATTTATAATTAGTGTAATTGGTATAATTATTATAATTTTAAATTTAATTTTAATTATTATTTTTTTATAATTATGATTATAATTGTAATTTTATTTAAGTTATATTTTTAATTACAATTATAAATCTAATAATTATAATTGTAATTACAATTACAATTATAGAAATATTCAAATCAGATCAGAAAGATTCAGATCAGAAGAATTCAGATCAGATCAGAAATATTCAGATCAGATCAGAAACATTCAGACCAGATCAGATCAGATCAGCAACATTCAGATCAGTTCAGCAACATTCAGATCAGATCAGAAAGATTCAGATCAGATCAGAAAGATTCAGATCAGATCAGATCAGAAAGATTCAGATCAGATCGGATCAGATCAGAAAAATTCAGATCAGATCAGATCAGAACTTAAAAAATTCAGATCAGAAACATTCAGATCAGGTGAACGGAACAGCTTCTAAATATGTGAAACTCAACATGTAAGTGAAGACTTGGGTCTTAGGAAATAATTGTACCATCTTTTTCTTCTTCTCCATTTTAGCTGCACTTTAATTCCATGGTAAAGGCACTATATTTTTGGATAGTAGTAGGGACCGTGTGTTTATGAGCAATGAGGATGATTACGGAGAAGTGTTTATCAATATGTCATATCGACACTAAAGAGTAAAGATGACGGTGAACATTTGATACCTAACTGAAAATACCGGTTAGCCCATCGGCGATTCGGTTTACGGTTATTACTTTGGGCTAAAAAACTAACGGAATTGAAACGACCAACAAAAACGGATCAAAACGTGTTAAAACCGACCAAAATCTATACAAATCGTCCAAAATTGACTCATGTTATATGGTCCAATTCCCGTTCTCACCAAATTGACCAACTAAAAACTAAACAATCTAAAAAGAAAACCGACCAAATTGACCTTAGTTCATGTCGTCATGGTATTTAGATTTTAGAGCACTAAACACTACGGCCCTGTTTACTAATAGAGATATTTTTCATTTTTCTTTTCTTTTTCATGTTTTCCAGTTTTCCGTTTTGCTTTTCCCGTTTTTCGTTCTCCAATATTCTTTTTTCATTTTCAAGTTTTTCATTTTTAAATTTGAAAACTTGTTCACCAATTTTTTCACCTGGATATGGGACCGGCTGGAAGACCAAAAGTATGGTCCCATTCCGAACCGAACCTGTTAAGCCCAAATAGGGTACCGGATCCCGGGTAGGAAAGTTGGGACCGAAATCGGCCGGTTCCAACGGCTAGTTTGACTAATTCTTTTCCTCTTTTATATTGGTTGACAATCCAACGACTCTTTTGATAAGGACCGAAACAGGGACAGTCGGGCCATCGATCGAACATGGACTTCTAGGTCGTCGATCGAACCGGACCAGGATAAGGAACGTCGAGTCGTCGACCGGATCAAACCGGACCGGGACCACCCAGTTGTTGATCGGACCGAAACAGAGACTGGAGCGGAGCCTGACTGAAGCGGGACCGTGTCCACCACTAGGCGTAAGGGTGTTTTTACTTAGACTGTAATTAGTCCCAGACCAGACTTGGGTAGTTATAAAAATACAAAGAAACCAGACTAGACCAAACTAGACCAGACCAGACCAGCAAATTACAGTCCAAGTAAAAACATCCTAAGTAGGCAAATTTATTGCAACAACACTGTAACTTGCACTCATTTCAAATTTAGAAAACTAGTAAAAGCCACTTCTCCAATTCATCAAGTCGGACTAGGATAAGGAACGTCGAGTCGTCGACCGGATCAAACTGAACCGGGACCACCCGGTTGTTGACCGGACCGAAACAGAGACTGGAGCGGAGCCTGACTGAAGCGGGACCGTGTCCACCACTAGGCGTAAGGGTGTTTTTACTTAGACTGTAACTAGTCCCAGACCAGACTTGAGTAGTTATAAAAATACAAAGAAACCAGACCAGACCAGACTAGACCAGACCAGACCAGCAAATTACAGTCCAAGTAAAAACATCCTAAGTAGGCAAATTTATTGCAACAACACTGCAACTTGCACTCGTTTCAAATTTAGAAAACTAGTAAAAGCCACTTCTCCAATTCATCAAGCCGGACCAGGATAAGGAACGTCGAGTCGTCGACCGGATCAAACCGAACCGGGACCACCCGGTTGTTGACCGGACCGAAACAGAGACTGGAGCGGAGCCTGACTGAAGCGGGACCGTGTCCACCACTAGGCGTAAGGATGTTTTTACTTGGACTGTAATTAGTCCCAAACCAGACTTAGGTAGTTATAAAAATACAAAGAAACCAGACCAGAACAGACTAGACCAGACCAGACCAGCAAATTACAGTCCAAGTAAAAACATCCTAAGCAGGCAAATTTATTGCAGCAACACCGCAACTTGCACTCATTTTAAATTTAGAAAACTAGTAAAAGTCACTTCTCCAATTCATCAAAGAGAACAGAGACATATCTCATTTTTTTGTTTTAAAAAATTATTTGGTATTCCCATTTTCCTTTATCTAATTTTCCAATTATTTTTTTGGTAAACACCTTTTCCTATTTTCATGTTTTTAGTTTTCCAATTTTTAGATAACTAGAAAATATCTGTGTTAGTAAACAACCCCTACCTGTTTTTTAATTGTTCCGGGAAAGTCCGAAATCCTCCGTATAGCCGAATACAGAGAAAAGATGTTTTTACTTGGACTTTTTCAGTCCCACATCAAATCAAATCAGATTAGATCATACTTGAATAGTTATAAAATACACAGAGAACAGACACTTATCAAACTATACAAGACCAGACTAATACTAACAAGATCAGATCGGATCAGACAAGATCCCAAAATTTTAAGTTATTTTAAGTTATACGTATCCTAAAAGTTATTTTTAAGTTTACGCAGTAATAGTAATAGTGATAAGTTAGGAGTATATAAGAGCACATTCTGCTAGGCAGCAACGGCATCAATCGTTTTCGTGATTTGGGTTATACAATATTTAATTTCTGGTTCACAAATTGAACAACAAGTGGCTGTAGTTTAGTGGTAAGAATTCCACGTTGTGGCCGTGGAGACCTGGGCTCGAATCCCAGCAGCCACATTTTTGTAATATATTTTCATTTTATACAAGGCTCCCATAATCCTAGTGTATACTACGTCCCAAAATTTAGTTCAGAGCCCGTTTGATAACGTGGATTATGCTAAAATTCCAAAAACTCTGGCTGATTTATGAAAATATTAAATTAAAAATATATTTTCTCTTAATAAAAAAAGAAAAAAATATATGTAAAATAGTTAAAATAGTCCCTACAATAACTTCGGCTGAAACAGTCAGAAAAGTAACCCCAACCTTACTTTTTCTTATTATTACACATTTCAGCAGGTCAAAACAAAAGTTACGTGTTTGGTGAATAACACAAATAACAGTGTTACCAAACGGGCTCTCATAATAACACAAATGTTCGTCCACAATGACTTTTAGCCTTTCATTAGGTACAATATCATCAAGATTAGGGAGGAAAGAATATTTATGAGGTACAATAATCATATGGACAATTATATAGTCCATCTAAACACTTGCAAATTGCAATTCTAAGGCTCTTAAAATCATTTGATTACTCTTTATCCGTGCTGCCATGTTTTGGTTGGCATATTAATATATTATGTTCACACGTACTTGAAGAACATGCACTTCCTATTTCTCAAAATTACCTCATATGCACATAACTTTAGAATAGACATCAAATTATGTTTAAGATGAGGCAAATGGAAAATAGATTCTAATTGAAGAGGAGTGAATTTCCCCCATCAAGAAGATGCAATTGCACAAATTGAATAGGAAGCTACATGACAATCATATTTTGGAATTCTCAAAACATTGTTACACCTATTTTGGGAATGTTCCCTTTCCTTTTTTATTTATAAGCTTAATTAAGTAACCTACAATTCTTGCTTATGTCCTCCTACAGTTCATTCTTCATTTCCGTATAGTTGTTGACTTGTTTCCAATCATCACAACTTTTTAGTGATGAAGCATGCCTTGATGGAAATGTTATATGCGAAACTGCGAACAAATTAGATAATATAACTTTGTATCCATGAAGGCTAAAAGCTACAATCTGGATTCAAATTTTCATGATATGAGTTACATCATAAGATGAAGAGACATATTAGAACATGTCGAAATGATCTGCAGTTTTGAACTTTCACTGTGATATGCTTATATTTTCATTGCTGGCTAATCTCATTCTGTTAAACCAAAGCTTACCTAGTCACCTGCTTACCCTCCTTCCTCTCTGTATGGCAGAACCCGAGCCTTAATTGGTCATACTATGGTTTTGAAAGGTGAAGCCGGCCTCTGTATAGCTTGTTGGCTTCAAAAGAAACACATCCAAACACCCTCTAGAGTTGTAAGTAGATTGTAATAGCTTGGTTGAAAATCTACAATTCCACCCTTTTAAAAACATAGCTGTTATGAAGATTTATTAGTTTAAACATGTTTGAACTTTAAACACATTCTACTTCTTTTTGAATGGCTTTTTGACTAATAGTTGGTTTTCATCATCTGTTTAGCTTTTTTCTTCAGAAGGTATTTCACAACATATATAGTTGGTGTTCAAAAAAGAAGTAGAATGAGTTTTGTTAATATTTGGTGAATCTTTCTTCACAAAAGTAAATCTTTTTTCATCATCTGTTTAGCTTTTTTCTTCAGAAGGCTTTTTTCTTGAGAAGGTATTTCACAACATATATCATTTTACCAAATATTGTAAAATGAGTTTTGGTGTCATCATCACATTAAACAAAAAAAAAAACAATGAAGTGCCAACAACAAATACTGGTCTATTTATCAAATGTCTAACTTGCCAAGTTGCCATGCCACTAACAATTGCAGAAACCCTTATATTGGTCTGCTCTGCCACTTCCTTGATGTAATCAGAGACCTGGTTAAAATGTAACACTTTTAACGAATCAAAAGCATCCTGTATACCTCACGTTGTCACATTTAACTCACACAGTAGTGTATCGAGAAGGGGGGCTAGGGAGCAACTCACCCCCTAACTTCAATGAATTCCTATAAGAGCACAATCTGTAATTCAAACTGAGCTAGGAGCATTTCAGCAAGCTATCAAATGGACGGTGGTAGCTGGGTACAACAACTCCAACTTGGAATCTCACTCCTACTTTCATTCAATGTGGAATCGTCAAGAAATCATCTTTCATTCTTTCCCTTGGCTGTGGGGGTGAACTTCTTATGGTTGCAGTAGATTTGTTATGGAGTCTCTAACCAATATGTAGTGCTGTAGTGGGGTATCTATCATTGGAGAGGGAGGAGCCGTTTGCAAATATGCTATGCATAGAGACTCTCGCGTGGAGTAGAAGAAAAACAGGCATTAGTGCAACAGTAAAGAAAAAAAGGTATTAGCAGCCTGGGAATGCAGCTCTGTCTATAGTAGTTAGTAGCGTTGGAAGACATTGTCATTCTCTGATTTTTATCCAGAATTTAGAGCAATGTGATGACTGCTTCAATCACTTTTGCCTGTTTCTAGAGAGAAGCTAATTTAGTTGCTGCATATGAAAGATTAGATTGTAGTTTTAGAGTTTACTCTAATACTTGTAGTCATCAATCTGTTAAGGGTGGACGTGGTGGTTTAATGTCAGTTTTCTTTAATAAAATCCTCCTTTATTAATATACACATATTCATATCCATACATGTGAATAAAAAATTGTTAATCGATCCCTAAATAAAAGTCATTTAATTATCACTCGTTTTAGATAATTTATTTTGACTTATAGGCTTATAGCATTTTATACTTATTATTTATGTTGATAACTATAGTTTTGCAATGTTACAAATGTGTTAATTTTGCCCCGTCCACCAAAGATCTTGACACACTACTGACTGCTCAAGCTCTCATGTCAATAAATTATGTTATTGAACAATCCCATTTGTTAAGATACAAGTTCGGTTATAAGGTTGTCTAATGCAGTATTTTGAGCACAAGAGTCCTTGACTATAGCTTCCCATGAATCAAAATCAAACATCTTTTTCCTCTTAGCCATTACCTCAAAAATGAAGGACACATCATCAACATTCCCAAGGTCAAATAACCCCACTACTAAACGACGAAGTGTTTCACTCCGTGGAAAGTGTCCGCTTGTTGACATTGCATTGAAAACCTTCAAACCTTCTTCAAAGTGTCCCGCCTTACAGAACCCATCAAACACCATTCTGTAAGTAATGGCAGCCGGTCTGCAACCAGCAATCTGCATTTCAACTAAAACTCTGTAAGCCTCAACAGCTCTATCTTCTCTGCAATAATAACCAACAAACACATTGTAGATCGAAGCATCGGGCTTGAAATGCCTTTTCTTCATCTCAACCAGCAAACTTTTCGCCTCTTCTATCTTGCCTTTCTTCCCAAGATCACTCATCAAAACACCATAGTTGACAATCCGTGGTTTACACCCTTGGTAATCCATATCAAACATTAACTTCCGGGCATCATTGTACTTTCCTAATAAACACAAACCTTCCATCAGTAAAGCATAGGTGACCTCATTTGGCTTCTTCCCTTTCCTAACCATATCCTCGAACAAACGTTTTCCCTGTTCGAACTCACCCTTTTTACACAAGAACCCAATTTGAGTATTGTACGTCACGACTGTGGGCTCAACTTCTCTGTCAAGCATTTCATCAAACAGTTGGCGGGCGCTTTCAGGTTCGCCCTTCTCAAGATACATCTTTATCAGGATATTGAAGGAAACAGAATTCGGACGAAACCCCAAACTAGAAGAACCCCTGAACATGTCATCAGCTTCTCGATGCCTCCCATTCTCCACCAACACATTGAGCAGCGCGTTGAAGGACTGCAGTGAGCGGAGACAGTTGAAAGACACCTTCATCTCGTGGAAAAGACAAATCGCCTTGTCAACAAGCTGGCATTTTCCGTAGTGCCCGATCAACCCGATGAAGAGGGTCTCTCTGCAGCGGATATTGTGAGCTTTAAGGCGATCAAGAAGCGTGTCCACTGCATCAAAGTTTCGAATTTTAGCGAGTCTGTAGATTACAGAAGAGTAGGAAGGGTAGTCATGCTTGAAGCCCATTTTCTGGTAATCGTGGAAGAGGGAGAGGAGATCATCTGGGACACTGGTTTTTTTAAGATCCGCAAGGAATGGAATTGGCTTGCGCTTGAAGGCCGTCCTCCGCCGCTCTTGGGGCGGGTCTGAGGCGGGTTGCCTGTGAGGATAACGGTAAGTGTGATATGATTTGGAGCTTGAGGGATTGGAATTGCAAGAATTGATGTTTGGGATCCTAAACTTGAGGTGTTTCAATCGTAGATTGATCATGGAGGCCAATCTCACTGAGTGTATAGTTGAGTTGAAGTGCTGCGTTCATGGAGTCTGAACTTTGAAGTTGTCGACTTGGCGGCACTCCAAATTTATACGGAGTATTGGAATATTATTTTCAGTTTTTTCTTTGTAGAAATTCTTTTCACTAAATTTATACGGAGTATATAGGTGTGCAAATCCACTAAAATCAAGATATTATGTTTGTAGAGGACTGCTCAGGTCCCTCCGGCGGGACGGGAGGGACCGTCCGAACTTTACTGTTTGGGGTGATTCCCGGTGAAATTTTTTGATGAAATTTTTTGAGCATGTTCCTCATCAAGTCTAGTTTGTCCATACCAAATTTCAGCTCAAAATTCGATCGGGAAGGCAGTCAAATAAATTCTTGAAACTTATTGCACTTTATATATGCGCAGAATGTGCAGTAAGCTTCAAGAATTTATTTGACTGCCTTCCCGGTCGAATTTTGAGCTGAAATTTGGTATAGACAAACTAGACTTGATGATAAACATGCTCAAAAAATTTCATCAAAAAATTCCACCGGGAACCGCCCCAAACAGTAAAGTTCGGACGGTCCTCCCGTCCCTCCGGAGGGACCTGATCTTTTTTGTATATTTGTAATCTTTATTTGTTTTCTCCACCTTTATTTATTTGAGTACACCATATTATATTTTGTTATGTCACTTTGAATTTGATAGATGTGTTGTAGGTTTTTCAGGAGAGATTAGGAGTGTAGAGACTAAAATAATCGGGTTTTGCATGATTATGAGTGGCGCTTGTGATGTCTAACGATGGATAATAGGAATACTATATAATTTAGGAGAGATTGAGCTAAAAAGTGGAGAAGATGATGAATAGTGTGAATGTATTGAATGTGACTTAGATGAGTTATACGTCCTATCATTTTTTCAAATTCTAATTTAAAATGCTTAAATGATCAAAAAAATCTAAAATGCTCAAAAAATTGGATATGAATTTATAAGTGAAATGCTTTTGTACGTTCAAATTTAATTTGATATATGTAAAAAAATCTTTTTTCTTATAATATAGTTAAATATTGTGTAATGTGTATGAGATGAATTGCATTATCACCATAACAAATTAAATTTTATGAGTGAAGTTTGTTTTCTAGTGATATCATTATCACTAAAATAAAAATGTATGCTTATGATGATGACATCATAGCCTATTAGACACTTGCATTGGGTTACTGGGGAGATGTTTCAACAAATTCACAAATTGAGTTCAAAAGCTCCAAGGACCATTAAACAACTCTCCTTTCTCGTTAATATTGTATCTTTCATTTTAAATCAAATTGAGATTGTCTCATATCAAATTCGATAAAATTTATATGATTTTAAATCATTTTTATTTTATTCTTACTATATTAATCACATAATTAAATTCTTTTTTTTAATATGTTAGTGGGAAAAGTTTCTTGGAGATTAAATTATTCCTAAGCGAATATAAGCCTGTCGGGCATTGATCCTATATAGCCCATTCATATAAAAAAAAAAAAAGTAGCCAAGCACAGACACTGACCGATTAAAGACTGTTACTCATTATTCTTCAAAATTTCGAGTCACAAAGGAGGTTTTCAACAATATATGGACATGCCCGTTTGTAAGTTCTTTGTTTCCTCCCCTCTCTTTCAAAACATCTATTTCATGTTACTTCTGTATTTGTATGCATATATAAAGATACATACGGAGTACTTGTTTGACACTTTGACGTCTCTTTAAAAACATCTGTTAATGTTTGGACGTTTCTTCCTTTTGGGTTTTGTATAATTTGTCAATAGATAGGAAGATAGCAGTAAAAAGATACAGTTTTGGATTTATTGTATGTTTCTTCATTTTTTTAATGTAGGCTATAAGTGTATATGTAGTACTCCCACCGTCCCAAAAAAAGTTTCCTTATTGACTTGATCCGAGTTTAAGAAAGTGATAATAAAGTGAAATGTACGGATGTGGTAGCCACACAAAACTTTCCAAAAAAGGAAAAGAGAACTATTTTTGAGACATCTCAAAAAGGAAAGCGAGAACTGTTTTTTGAGGTGGAGGGAGTATGCTAACTTAGAAATAGTTCAAAACAGGGACGAATTTAAGGGGGGCGGGGGGCGGGGGGCGATCACCCCCATTGGACTTTCAAATTTTTCTACTATATATGTAGTATTTTCATAAAATTTTCATACTTTAATTAGATGTATTTGTTTTCGCCCCCCTTAACTTTTTTAGTTTTCAAAGTTAATACTCCGTATATAGTATTACATAGTGTAATACTTAATTGGGGATTTAAAAGAAGTAAAATCTAAAATAATTTAGATAGTTTAAGACTTAGCTAGGATGAGTCCATCCACCGTACAACCGGCTGTACGGTGAGCACCGTACAGCCGGTGGCATTTTTGTAATATAATGTAAAAATTGTGGTTTCTGCTAAATGAGTATTAGTGTAATGCTAATGAGCATTTGTCCAATTTTAATGAGTATTCAGAGTCTAATAATGAGCACCATGTTATTACAACAAAAGCTGACATCATAACTAAAAAGCGGTGTCATTTTCGTAATTTTAGTGAAAATCGTAGTTTTCGCTAGATGAGCATTATTACACCTTTAATGAGCATCTGACGTATTCTACTGAGCATTAAGTATCGAATAATGAGTATTGTGATATCAACTTCATATTTTGTAATTCACTTTCTTTTTCTTATTTTTTTTAATAAAAATTCATTACATTTTATCTACATCAATTCCTATAAATTTCAATATGTGAATCTAATATAATATGATACTTTCGAAATATGCATTGTTATGACATTTTAGAAGTGAGCATAATAGAAATACCAATTGAGCACACATAACTTACAAAATGAGCATTAACATGAAAGTCATAAATTTTTTAGTTGAACATTGATACATTTTCATTGAGCATCAAATATCCTCTATTGAGTATTAGAAAAATGCAATTGAGTATCATGGTTTGTGCCCCCTTATCTATAATCAATTCCCACGTGAATCTAATGCAATAAGTTACTTTTGAAAATATGTACTGATATAACATTTTAAAATGAGCATAAGACCAATGTAAGATGAACGCACGTAGCTTACAAAATGAGCATTGGAAGATTCAAAAGCTAATTTAAATTTTCTAATGTGTTCAAATATTCAATTGTGTATGCTCATTTTTTTAGTCATTATACTCATTCGAATATAACATAAAGTCTTTTCTATAATATGTACATCTAGTGAATTCGTTATTAACTATTGTGTATATGCACATTTATTTTAAGTTATACTCATTTTAGTATAACATAAAACTCATGTTAGTAGTTAACACATAATATTTAATAAACTAATAAATATTCATCTTAAAATTAAAAATAGAAAAAAGAACATTAATATCTAAAATATTTTATAATGCACAAATTAAAAAATTTAAGTTAGAAGCTTGATTGAAAAGTGAAAGAAAGAAACTCAAACAATAAATAATACTACGGTATTTTATATAATCATAATAATTCAATAAAAATAGAGTAAAGATTGCTAAAGAAAAAGTAAAGAAACGAAAAGGAACAAGAAAAATAAACAACAAGATAGAAGCAAAACAACAAGTCGAAATAACGAAATAAGAAAAGAAACGAAGAGAAAAGAAAAAACGTAAAGCAATCCTGATGCGCAGGGAGCCGCAGCGGAGGAAAAAGATAACGTAAGAAGAAGAAAAGGTTACATAGTGGGAAGCTGGGAACACGTTACGTACATAATAGCATTGGATTTCAAATATATTACAAAAATACCCGGCTGTACCATGCTCAAGGTACAGCCGGTTGTAGGATATAATTTACCAGCTAGGATGCCTATTATATAAAAATTCCTAGCTTTGTAATATTTAATTATATTTATTTTATAATTAGTACTAAATTTTGTAAAAGATCAAACGGTATTAAATACCAAACACACTAGTTAAACAGATTTTAGATCATGTGAAGTGAATACAAATTATAAATGTTTGTTAACATTAAATTATACAATTCATTTAGTTCTTACTTTCTAAAAGCAATTTATTGCATAAATAATGAACTTTAACTTATTTTAGCATTAATAAAAATATAATATGCACCATATATATGAATTAACAATACTCCCTCCATATTTAAAAGATCTCTACACTATGGATTATTGACACAATATTTAAGGGGAAAATAGTAGTAGGGGTAATGAATAGTGTAGAAAAAGTAAGAGAGAATATGTAAAAGTAGGAAAGAGTAGATAAAAAGTAGAAATGTAAGGATATTTGATTATTTTTAAAGGAAAAACTTACGAAAAAGGGAAAATGTAGCAAACTTTTAAATACATCCAAAAAGGAAAGTGTAGAGAACTTTTAAATACGGAGGGAAAATACGGAGGGAGTTCTATGTATAATATTATTCTAAAAATAATAATCTCATACATAGTATTGTAATATTAAGAAAACTTCTCATGACTCGTGAACACCCTCCTTGGTAGAATGGTAGACAAAAACTACAATTCAAAAATCAATTCTTTATTCACATAAGATTTATGTGGTTAAACAAGACATAAGTTATTTAAAATGCATTGATTGATGTGTACATTTTAAATTTTTTACCTTCAAATAAATTGAGAAAATGTTATATATCCTTTTATTTTCAAATGAATTTCCTTTGATTTGCAATTTATTATGCTTTAATGTATCCATACTTTTTTCAAGAGCATTTACGATTACAAAATTTAAAGTTATTTTTCCATTGTCTAAACTTAGAATGTAATAGATTTAAACGTCATAGTGTATGTACTAATGAATTCTTTTGAATAAAAGTTCGCCGTGGAGCTCTACAATAGTGAAAAATTTCGTCCTGTTGCACTAGCGAACAAATTTGTCTCGCTACATTGGCGGAAAAAAACTTGCCTCGCTACACTAGCGAAAAAATTTCGCCTCCTACACAAACAAAAAATTTCGCCCCCTTGACTCGAAATTCTGGATCCGTCCCTGGTTCAAAAGGATTGTTTTGAAATTCCTTTGGGCTGATTTTTAGTAGAAAGTCTAGTTTTAGTGCACAACATTGAAATTTCACTTAAATATTGAACTAATCTGTTACCCTAATGTCAAAAATTCGTTGGATAGATTATTTTGTCAAATGTCAAGAAACACATTTTAATCACAGAATTTGAAAACTTCATATTTCTTGAAGAATTTATTCGCAAGATTGACTTAGGGGCCGCTAGGTAAGGGTTATTTAGGTGAAATGGTTGCATGTGATGAAGGAAAAATGTTCAGTAACACACTAACACCCATTTCAACCAATAAGTCAAAAGCTAATTAGGAGAACTAGCCATAATCTGCTACCAAATGGAGATTTGAGGGAACATACGTGTACATCATCATATTTGTGCAAGTGTGCTTGGTTTTCATGGTGTATGATGGACTGGTGTCAAGCTAGTGCTGGACGATTTGTGTCAGATGCATACATAAATTTCTTATTAATGTGACATAAAAAGAGTATTTGTTGCCATGTCTTTTATGTGAATGTTCGATCACTGAAGAATAAAGTTACATATAATTATTCAGTGGACGTTGGGGTTGGAAGAGCAGAAGGAGACAGAGTTCAAGAACCATTTGAGGGCATGACATTTGAGTCTGAATCGGCAGGAAGAGCATTCTATGTGGAGTATGCTAGGCGGGTTGGATTTGCAACTCGTGTATTATCTTCTCGTAGGTCTCAATATGAAAATTGTGTTGTATCACGTGCACTCGGATGTAGAGGAGTTCTGCACACTGTAAAGGATGCAAGCATGAAGCAAGATTATAGACGGCGTGAAGGTTGTGAAGCGATGTTACTCATTCAGAGAGAGAAAAATGGGACCATGTGGGTGGTGAGGAAGTTTGTGAGGGGCCATAGTCATCCCTTGACAACAGATTCACCCCTCAATGGCCATTTATCTTCAGTAAGATTCCTTTTTTCTTTATTTTCTGTATGAAAAAGTTATCATGTTTGTGTTCTGTGATCGTTAAGGTTTGTCTGGAATTTGGATAAAGTTATTGAAAGAACATCTAGGGAAATTTTTTAAAGGAAATGTGAGGGAAATAGTAAACATTTGTTCAAACTGAAATGAGTTATTCTTGAATCTTGATATTTGTTAGAATTACACATTGCTCAGTTAAGGAGAGAGTCATCACTACTAGAAAAAATCACATTTGCTGCGGTTATTTTTGGTCATTTGCTGCGGTTCTGAACCACAGCAATTAAGGGGGCAGCAATTGTAGGAATTTACATTTGCTGCGGTTCAAAACCGCAGCAAATAAGCATGTTTAATTTTTTTTTTAAATTACTTATTGCTGCGGGTGTCCCGGAACCGCAGCAAATAGTTGATTTTTTTTTTAAAAAGTGAATTTTGAATTGTGAGCATTGCACCCAAATTTCTTTTAACACAAAAGTGCAGAACTAATATTACGAAAACAAATCCTGTCCATACCAAATTCACAAGTCTTTCATATCATTTAATAAAGTGCCAATAATGTTACTTGTTGAGAACAAAAATCACCAAACACATCCAATACATAAAAGTTTAATTAAAAAAAAGTACTTGCATTACATGTCTAGCTAGTAGCTACTTTAAAGTTTACAAAATGTTATCACAAACATAGATTGCCCATACGTCTCGAACGTCACTGATTTCATCAATTGACAACGGCTCATCTCTTGAAGTGTTCTTGTACACCTAAAAGTAAAAAGAAATTTCAACTACTGGTTAATTAAAATATTTGTTAGCATTAATAAATCGAAAACTACCTAATATTTGTAGGAGTGAAAAATGTTCAACCAAGTAAACATGGTCAGCAACAACACGTTAATAAATAGTTTGGTAAAATACAAACCCACTCACCCAAAAACAAAATATATCCACCCGATCATAAAAATGTACTACAAATTAAATATAAATTATGCCAGGTACTCAACCATTATCAGAACGGTGAACCTTCAGTAGTCCACCCATTAATCTTTGCAAAAACAGATATACCAAGTACTAACCCATAGGCAGGCATTAAGTCATTAAATTATTTTGGGGTAAATGGTAATTAATCCTTTCTAAATGAAGTACATGTAGCTTGGTATGGGAGGTGATTGAGTTCAAGTCTAGGCTATATGTAATATGAAACTATTCAAAAGTGTATCGGTCAATAAAAAAACATACTAGAAGAATTATTAAAATGTACCTGCTCCATATTTTGACCATCATCACCAATACACTTCACCACATCGTACATGAATCGCATGACATAATATCCACACTCCAATCCACCTATTTGTTTCGCACACTGAAACATAAAGATACACATGGAAAGACATAGTTTCAACAATCCACACTATTTGAGTACACACTAGTATTTCAAAGAAAATAAAAATTTAGACAATACTTAATAGAGGACTCAAAGTACATATATACTAATTAATACCTTCATTTGCTTCCAAATCACTTTTTGCTTATTTTCACCATCGCCGCACATATTTCGAAAAACACTATAACGAAAACAGAAAAATTAAAGCAAAACAATCATAAAATAATGTGAATACAATTTTGATGTATCTAAACAATATCCTAACCTGCTAAACAATGACATGATTAATAAGCGGCGCATTGAGCTGGTGCGAAGCGAATCATACATAAAGATCATGCCACGTGAGATCCATACCACAAGTAATACCCAATGATAGCTACACGAGTAATTTGTGATGCACATTATGTAATAAACACATAAACATAAATATATATCATTAATGTTAATAACTTTGATGAATGAAATTAAAATAAGTAGGTATGAATACATACTTTTCGTAATAAGGAGCAAGAATAATATCTACGCCAGAATTGCGAGATTCTATGATGGCTCGGCGTATGTACTCTCTCACATCTTCTGGATTATGGTCACAAGAAGTTGCACAAATTGCTTCAGGACACATCCACCCAATGTGCGCATTTGTATTCAAACCCTCCGTATACTCATGCATTGCTCTAAAAAAAATCAATTTAATGTACAATGAAAATTGAACACCATAGTAACATAATAAGTAATACAGTTATTATATCTTACTTGATGAATACTTGAACAATAGATATATTAAGCATTGCACCGGACAGAAACTCGGAGATGTCCTCGTTGTTAAGATACACATCACCATCACTTGATTTATAATGGAACACGTGAGCATCTAAAGTAATTACAATGGGATCGTCGCTAGTCCGAGATGCTACAATCGAGTGCAACCATTTGCAATCTTTACTGAGTGACAACAACACACTTTCAGACACTAGAGATCGTTTGACCGGTTTTTTACGGACATCCAATTTCTTCTTGCCCTTTGATGGTTTATTACCCGTGACCTACATATCATTTCTAACTAATAAATAAATATCACATAAATACATTGGATATGTGAAGAAACTCATTAATAAGTAGAGACACTTATACACACACATACTTTTATATATATATATATATATATATATATATACTTTCATATAATTACCTCACTTACAAATTTCACCCAATCAACTGGCCATTGAACAAAACTACCTTGGGCATCGCCTATGGTAAAAAGATTCACAGTGGGAACAGGTACGGGAAGTGCGGCGCCCACATGCTCGTTCAAAATGGTGTCTACGCTCACCTTTAAGTGGCCTTCCATAATTGGCATGTGATGACAACTTACTCCAGTTCTAGAAGGAAATGATGTGCCACCACCCACCTCAAACAATTGTCTGGTTCCAAAATCATTCAAAAACAAACGACATGCTCTTGGACCCTACAGACACATTTAGAACATTCAAAGGCAATAAATAAAGGCTTATCCTTAACATACAAAAGGCAATTCACAAATAAAGCGACTACTAAATACCAGCAACTCATCATTTGGAAATGGATGTGGTGCGTGATTTATTGATGTTGAGGGCGTCGGAATAGAGGCACCACTGGAGAAGTTAAAACCTGTAAGACCCATTTCTTTCAAGATGCTGATCATGTTTTGCTTCACTGTTTCATTCACCTGTTCCTTAAACTCTTCCCTTAATGAGGCCTTTATGGACTCGATGCTTTGTGAAGAACATCCACTACACTGTGATTGACTTGACTTTTTGCCAAATGCTTTCGTATGTCCAACATTAGTGCCACCATATCCAACAACACGGCCAGCGTGGTCCACCTTCTCTCCACGAGCATAGTACAAAGCATCTCTATTGCGCACGGGAACAAATTCACCCATATTCTGTTTGTTCTTATACTCGACCTATTACAATTATATATTACATAAGAGTCTCATTTATAAAAATGAAATTATATTATAAAAATCTTACATATTTATCAGCAACTTCCTTCGTATGCTTTTCTGGAATAACCCGATTTCCCTGTTTATCACGAGCATGCATCGCACAATACCAGTCATCACCTCTATTGAACTGTGTAGTACTTGACCCAATTGATGAAGATTCTGTGCAAGGAGTAGGATAGAAGCCTTCGTCGATCCAAATAGCTCTGCTGTCTTCATAATTTCTTTGGCCCATATGATGATGATGTTGGTTTTGCAAAGCAATCTCTATTGCTTTTTTCCTTGTCTCCTATTAAAAAAAATAGAGTTTAATCTATATTTCATCTACAAATACTTCATAAGTGTTTTTAACAATTACCTCAGCCTCTGGAGTTGTCTTACGTCTCTTAAACTCTTCCCAAATTTCAAGTGTAATGTGACGCCAAATTTGGGGCGGAAGTTTCCCATCTTCATACTTTGATCGCTTTCTAACACCAGTGATCCATCCTGAAACTAACTTCGCCTTAAAATCTCTAAAACGACATGCCACCATGGATAGAACAATGTTCTTTATCCCAGGATCATCATCAAGGTGGAATAAATTCTGAAACAATACAAAACAAATTATTAAATATTCACATTTTAAGAATGTATGAAATACGGATACTATTCAACAAGATTTATTGCTAAACACACAATATAAATCATTTTAACTAAGATACTTACCCTAGTGTCGTCCCAAAGAGTATCTCTCAAACCCGTAGATACGTCAGACCACCTCCAATTGATGTTCAATTTGCGCGTACATAAACCAATATGTTGCCCAAATTTCAATCTCCACTGACCAGTCGCACGGCCAAGTGGATCAAATTGTAAGAACATAGGTTCAGTTACTTTTAGCCCCTTGAACGCCCCCCTCCCAGGTTTCTTACCAGTGACCTTCCTTTTTTGTTTTTTCTTCACCACTTTTTGGATCTCATCCAACGAGTATCCCGCGTCCTCCATTTCTGCTCTAATATCAGCCTCCCGTTCATGATCAGAAATGCGTCGTGATCTAGCATCATCAACTGCATCCTCATCACTTAAACTGTCTTCTTCGTCTATAATAAAATCCTCATCATCATCAGCCATGGTGAAGTGCCTTGGTGGAGTGCCTGCATGTTATGTAAAATATACAAAAACATTAATTCACATTCATTTATTAACACCTATTATATAGGTATATATAATCATGTTTGTCTAATGTTAAACTTTACATTTAAACTCTCTAAAATACATTTGTACCTTAAACTACACTAAGACTTTGGAACTTCAATCCCTTCTTGATGATCTGAACGCATATATTGCACGTCGATATCTTTCTCTTCAATGAGTAGGATTTTAGGGACCGAAAAGGGTGGGAAGTCTTCGTGTTGATTATACTCATCCTCATCACTAACATCAGAAATGCCTAAAATATGTCTCTTCCCTGGAACAACAACACACCATGTGTTGTCAACAGGATCTGTTATGTAGAAAACTTGTTTAACTTGTGTTGCAAGTATGAATGGCTCATCACTATCGCGGAAACGACTAGTGTCAACTAGAGTGAACCCGCAATCATCTATCTTCACACCACGTCGGTTGTTTTGAACCCACTTACATTGAAATATGGGAACATGAAAATCAGTGTAGTGAAGTTCCCATATTTCTTGTATGATCCCATAGTAAGACAACTTTGCATCGATAGGAGATTTATCTTTAGCACTTGCATATTCTCTAGATGATGCCACCACTGTAACTCCACTATTCTGCACCGTTGACTTGTTATCTTGACGTTGAGTGTAGAAGGTAAATCCATTAATGTCATATCCCTCATAAGAGTACACACTCTCCCGAGGACCATATGCTAGCCACTTTATTGTAGTAGAAACATTATTGCGTGTGTTAGACAATTGTTGCATCACGCGGGCATTAAACCAACCGACAAAAGTACGGTTATGTTCTTGCATTAGTGCTCTTTCACCTTTAGATGGATACTTCAAGGCCAACTCACGCAAATGTTGTTCCACATATGGATGAACCTCGGAAAGGTGTTGCAACACAAACAAGTGGGCTTTATTTTGCTTCTCTGTAGAAGGTAAGATTTCTTTGGCACCAATGGTTCCTTTTCCTTCAAGTCTTCCTTCATGTCGAGATTTTGGGAGCCCAATAGGTTGCGTGTTGGATAAGTACTCGGCACAGAACTCGCTAACTTCCTCCGTTATAGTTCCTTGGATGATACAACCTTCAGGTCGAGAAGGATTTCGCACTTTACTTTTTAGTGTAGACATGTGTCTCTCAAATGGGTACGCCCACCTCAAGAATACTGGACCACACATCTTGATTTCTCGAACCAAATGTACTATTAGATGGATCATTATGTCAAAGAATGAAGGTGGGAAAAACATTTCAAATTGACATAGTGTTACAATAACATCAGCTTGCATTCTCGAACCAATGCTTCTGGATCAAGAACCTTGTTACATATTGTATTAAAAAAGGCACACAGTCTTGTGATAGCAACTCTGACATGTTTTGGCAAGATAGCACGAATTGCAATGGGCAAGAAAACTTGCATCATAACATGACAATCATGAGATTTCATCCCAACTAATTTCACACCATCCTGAGAGACAAGCTTTTTTATGTTGGAAGAGTACCCTGTAGGAACTTTAATATTGTAAAGGCACTCACAAAAGATTCGTTTTTCAGCTGCAGACAGGGTGTAACAAGCGGGAGGTAGAGTAAATGAAGACTTCTTTTTCCCTTTGTCGCTCTTATCTTGCACCCACAATTCAGGTCGAATTTGCATTTCTTGCATGTCTCTCCGGACCTGTATGCCATCTTTTGTCTTTGTTGGGATGTTCAATAGTGTCCCAATAATAGCATCACAAACATTTTTTTCAATGTGCATCACATCAAGACAGTGCCTAACTGTCAAGTGTTGCCAATAAGGAAGCTTCCAGAATATGGATTCTTTTTTCCATAAAGACGTGGACTCTTTTCTTTTCTTTTTTGATTTGCCGAAGACATGCACAACACCCTTATGACGTTCATAAACTTCCCTTCCAGTTAAGGGTCTAGGAGCAGATCTCAATTCAATATCTCCATCAAATGCTTTCTTCTTCTTGCGATAAGGGTGATGTCGAGGAAGATACCTTCGGGTTTTCATATACACATACTTCCCCCAATGAGGTAGATATGTGGAGTCTAAATCATCATCACAAATGGGACAAGGTTTCTTTCCTTTCACTTTATATTCGGACAGATCCCCATATGCGGGAAAATCATTGATTGTACAAAACAGCATGGCACGCAATGTGAAGTACTCACGAGTATGTGCATCAAAGACTGAAACTCCTTCATCCCACAATGTTTTCAGATCATCAATGAGAGGAGCGAGGTAGACATCAATGTCATTCCCGGGTTGTTTAGGTCCAGATATTAGAAGCGACAACATCATATATTTGCGCTTCATGCACAACCATGGCGGCAGGTTATATATAACCAAAAGAATCGGCCATGTACTATGTTGACTACTAAAGCTCCCATATGGATTCATTCCATCCGTACATAGAGCTAGTCTTACATTCCGCACTTCCTTGCCGAAATCCGGAAATGATGCATCAATAGTTTTCCATTGGGGAGAGTCCGCTGGATGTCTTAACATCCCATCTTTCTTCCGCTGCTCCCCATGCCACCTCAAATATTTTGCATTTGTCTTCATCGAAAAAAGTCGCTTCAACCTCGGTATTATAGGAAGATACCACAACACTTTTGCCGGTGGCCCTTTCTTATCATTGTTTGAGTCAACACATTCACGTTTGTACCGTGACTTACCACAACGTGGACACTTGTTCAACATGTCGTATTCATTTCGGTACAAGACGCAATCATTCGGACATGCGTCAATCTTTTTGTACTCTAAACCCAAAGGGCACATGAGCTTCTTCGCATAATAATTAGACTTCGGCATTTCATTTCCGTCAGGAAGCATGTCATGTAATACTTCCAACAAGGATGTGAAACTTGTGTCGCTCCAATTATTCTTGGCTTTAACATTATAAAGTGTTATCACGGCAGAAAGCTTTGTGTATTTTGTACACCCAGGGTATAATGGTTTTTCTGCTGCTTGTGACAAACTTTCAAAAATACGTGGTCGTCCACTACAATAGTCTTTGGCTCCACCCATCATCTCATCCATAGGATCTACTTCGTCACTCAGATCATCTTCATCTTCACCTTCACCTTCACCTTCGTCTTCGTCTTCATCTTCACCTTCACCTTCACCTTCACTGCCTTCATTATTCACACCCTCAGCATCAGATGGTATCACGATTGGGACATTTGTCATATCATTTGTATCTGTTATATCTTCTGTATATACTCCTTTCTCACCATGCCATATCCATACATAGTATTGCTGTCTAAATCCACGGCGAATTAAATGTTCTCTGATTGTCTCTATTGACCGGAATGAATTTACGTTGGCACAATCCACACAAGGACAATATAACTCATCACAACCAGCCAACGCTCTATATTCTAAACAACGTTTACAAAACTCAGCCACCCCATTCATAAATTCCAATGTGTTCCGTTTATCGTACATCCAGCTTCGACTCATCTTTACAAATAAAACAGAAAATTTTATAAAATCATATTAGTCAAACTGAAGAAAACCAATTTAAGATGGTTTTAAGTTTTTTTATACTCCCTGTTTAATAAACATCTGAGTTGACTAATTGAAACTGAAACTAATCAATTGTTTCATTTATTTAATCTACATTTCCGGAAAAACTTGAACATAAACTTAACAAAAGGGAACAGACAAACGTGGCATGTATTGTACTCACAATAACAAGCATATATAATAATTGAGAATCTCATTTTTAATCATTCTATGCTCCAATCAATCTGCAAATCTTTACAGAACAAAATCCATCCATCCAAAAAATAATAACTATACTAGTATTAGTACACTTTTAAAACTTCACTAAAAGTTCCATTAATCCGTAAAAAAAGTATGAAAAATTTTGTAATTAAAATCATATATTAAAATAAAAATCAGTGACATTTCATTCTAACATATAAGTGACATATCATTATAACATTCCATTTTAACAAAAGAAGAGGGCACCATTCAGTAGTAATACATAATCCAAGCAGTGAGGCAAAGCAAAGTAGGCTACCAAATTAGCTATGATTTATAATTAATTACTTGGAAAAAATACACTTTTTTTAAGTTAAGGTCAAATTGATTATTCAGACAACAAACGTTAATACCTCTACATGATTTGCAGCATCTATAATTTGAAAAGAAAAAAAAAACTCCCTTGCTCCAAACTTTTAGCCTTCGTTCTCACTATATAATAAAATCTACAATGTTCTTTCGCCCTCACTAAAGTGTAATACCTAATATGTTGAGCAATGTACTGAGTAATACAAATCTGGCCGCAGTGATTTTCGGTACAATATTAATCAAACAATAGATAAAATTCAATAAATTAAATCAAATGACAAAATGTTAGAAATCAAACCTCTATTAAGCAGCAAAGGAGGAGGCTTTTACATCGGATGTACTGGGAGGGGGCGCCGGAGTGCGGCGGAGCGAGGCAGAGTGCGGCTGACCGAGGCGGAGTGCGGCAGAGAGAGGCAAAGTGCGGCGGACCGAAGCGGAGTACGGCAGAGCGAGGCAGAGCGGTGGAGTGAGACAGAGTGTGGCGGAGTGAGAGGGTCGCGGCTGGCAGCTGGAAGATGCCGGTTGGAGGGGGCGGCGGATCTGCTAAGTCTGGGCAAAGTTGGAGAAAAGTGTGCGCAGGGTTTGGAGCAAGGCCAGGCAAATATTTTCGCACTTCTCGCTGCGGCTTCCATAAGCCCGCAGCAAATATCTTTTAAATTTTTTTTTGATCCAATTGCTGCGGTTCCACCGTAAACGCAGCACATAATGATGCATTTTCAAGTTAATTGCTGCGGATTAAAATTAACCGCAGCAAATAGGGAGCCGCAAATGATGAAAATTCTAGTAGTGCATGGACTAACAAAAGGGTTGGATTCAAACTTTGAGTGTCTTAGGGCCCAATAGAGGTTCCCAAATCCAATCCTGAATTTTATGGCCCAATTGAAAACTCAAAATATGTGTGAATCTTTTAAACACATTACTCACATTTCATTACCCTTTTGCTTATTTGAGGTAAAGCCAAACACAAGAATGCAGATTTTCTTATCTTTATTTTCTTTCCTTGGTGTTTTATGGGATCCAAGCGCACCTCAAATAATTCTATTTGTTTTCTAGGCCTCGTGTGCAGCTTTGCAATTATATTCTTCTTTGTGTATAGCTATAAGCCTATAACTATAGATGAATCGTGAATGTTTGTTTACATGTGGCTCTCAAGTATAACATATGCATGTTGAAGCATATCATGTTTGTATTTTTCAAAAGCTTTTCAAGTAACACTTGGCCAAAATAAAATCACTATATGGCATGATTCGACTAAGGCTGCAGAAATAAGTTCTGTTGTGTAACATTTTTAGATATAGCAGTAAGTGTTGTACTAAATAGGTAGTCCTCTGTGCTTTTGGTCATGATTTCCTTAAAACATTCTTGGTTTTCTTTTCTAGCCAAAACTATATTTCTCCCATTTTAGAAATGGTTAGGAGAAAAGAAAGCTATCACACAAACAGGAAAGCCCATCCATAAATGCTATAAGTGCTATCTCATTCAAGGACTTAAGTAAACTGTTCTTTGAAAGCCCGCCTATATGCTTCTTTCCTGCTTTGTTATGTAAGCATTAAAAGTATTATTTGTCCTGTAAAGGCACTTTTCAAATTTTCATGCCAAGTCGCTTCTTTTTAAAGCATGATTGGAATTTCAATTGGATGGTTTGATAAAAATACTACTACGTAATATAAAATTTCAAATCAAATATAAGAAATTCCTAATTGGTTTTCTCGGCAATCTTTGTGCAGGATGAGAAAGATAAGAGAATTCAAGAACTTACAGCAGAACTTAGCATCAAGAAACGACTTACTATGGCCTACAAGGAACGGCTCCTTAGCATTATAAAAGACGTTGATAACTATACCAAACATCTTTCTTCCAATGTTGAAACCGTTTGTGGCAATCCTAGATTCCTTGTAGCTACAAGGTTTGACTTTCTAACTTTCAAGAACACTTCTTCATAAGAGGCGGGGCCTACACTTCATTCTCTTCAACCAAAGCCAAATCTATGAAGCATGTTTGGTGGGAGAAGCTGACTGTGTGGCTTGAAGTCTTGAACTCATAGCCAAACGGTGAGCCAGTCATTCTGTGATCATTAGTGATGGATTCTTTGTAGTAACTATACTATAGTTATTGCATTAAAGGAAGGTCTGGATTGTTTGCAATCTTAATGGGTTTCACCATGAAGTGATATGGTCCATGCAGTAACTAGATTGTGTAGATACACCTGAAGATCTATTCTACTTGGTCATTGCACCAAGTTAAATTATTCATTTTTGGCCAAATGATAATTAAGATGTTCCTTTTTTGGTCCCCGGCTTTCATTTTTTCTTCTTCAGTGTGGTACTATTAATTTCTTGTCATTTTGGTCCCTTCTTGTCACATAGCTAGTGATAATCAACCAAAATTGACCCAATAAGTAGTGGGAGGACTAAAAGTGAAAAGAAATACATATTATGCACCTTAAATGGAAGATTTAAAAGTTAAAGCTGATAGTGGAAATGACTAATTCGTTGTTGCGAAATGCAATGGAAAACTCTCCAAAACCAAGCTCAACTGTCATAACCTTTGAATGTTATGGTATAATTCCGATTTTTCCTGTTTCCTACACAACACAGTTACATCTTTCATCTTCATCTTACATAATGTGTATGGACACTAGGGTGCATGACAATGGTGCTATGCGCATAAGGTAATGGTATAATGCATTAGAATAACTTAGCTCTCACTTCTTTGTTGAAGCTTGTAATTGTACTATAATTATTGACAATCATTTTACTTATATATTTTCTTATACATTGATGATATTATCACTCATCAGTTGTGCGTTACTTTATCTTCTTTGTCGAGTCCATCATTTCCAACTGAGGCAAATGACTCACTATTTTTTGTCTTGGGAATATAATGGAATAAAGCGAAATAGCTCACTAAATTGTCTGACCTGCTTTAATATGTCACAGCGGTCAGTCTATGCAATTTCCGACACAAAATTCATCGTGGGTCATCTGGAGACATGTTCTTTGTGATTTCTATTGTGCTGTTGATGTTGTTATTGTATTTATTTGTTATTGTATTTAAGATGACACTGACAATATATAACATGACATAGAAATATTTAAAATGACACCGACTATATATAACATGACACACAAAGAGTATATAACTCGCACAAAGAAACTTTAGCCCTACATAGAAAATAGTCCACAAATGCCACAAATAATATTTTACATGCATATGACACAAATAATATTCAATAAAGTTGTCAATCTCCAGTTGAATTTGTGGCAATTGTCCATCTCAGATTGTTTTTCTGATGAAGTGGACAAGATTGAATATGAGAGTTAAATATGACGTAAGATGAAAGATGATGAAGTTGATAAATGATTATGAAAAAAAATGGTGATAGTGAAGATGGAAGGTGGAACGAATAGAAGGAAAAAAGTAAGAAAAAAAGAGAAAATGGGAAGAGAGTGGATCCGTAAAAAATGATAGATTTTTGAGTTTATATATACTTCGTATTTATCATGTTCCAAGTATTCACATAGCAAGTTTTCTATGTTCAACGTGTTATGCTATGCGAAGTCTAGCGAATTACGAACTTCCTCCTAGGGCATAGCCGCCGCTAGGTTATTTCCGATTTCGATCTTTCTTGATCGAAGTTCGGTCAGTGTTTGTCACGCCCCGGACCTACCGGACACGTCAACAACCCGCCGTACAGTACGAATAGTCAACCGCAGTCCAACTCATCCATACTATACTAGGCGTCTTGAATATCATTCACAATAGTACATCCATAAACAAACATAATGTAAAATAATCAATTGAAATCAGCGGAAACGTTTAATACAAGTGTTTATGCCACACTCCGGCAAACATGGGCATACAAGCCCCAATAATCATTCAAAAATATCCATGAGCATTAATTGAAATGTTTTTAAAATAGAGACGGAGGAAGCACGAACCACGTCTTCCTTCCTAGATCTTCCCGAGGCAACGGGCACTGGTAGCAAGCTCTACTCCCTACCTGAAACTGTGAGGTGGCCTCCCCCGTGAAGGGGAGGTCAGTACTTGGAAGCATTTGACAAGTACAATGACAACTATACCGAGTATAATCAATGTTTCAATTTCTAAGACCCTCAAAATAGGGTGATATCATAATATAAATAATAATTTATATTTCCCACTTATTATCTCTATAATAAGTAAATTTATTTATTCGTCGGCACACGGCCCATTTCATATATTTCATTATACCCGTCGTTAGCACGACACCGCCCGTAGGTCTTATCATTCTTTACGAGACTTGTCACCGCTCTCCGAGGCCTCACCGGGTCCCCGGGCCGGAGTCCAACATCCCGCCCCTGAACTCATACCCATCGTCCCGTAGGAAGGTAAGGTCCATTCGGGGTCCTATCTTATGTGTTACCGCTGTCGGGAGCCTCGTAAGGTCTCCGGTTCGGATTCCACCCTAACCCGTGATCACGATGTAAGTCCATGCTATCCAACCCCGCTCTCTAGAGTCGGGAAGGGCCATGGTCCTTACTAATTACCAATACTCTATCGGTTAATCCTTAAAGACTACCGAATACACCCGTAGGCCAATCCTATTCCTAGGATCAATTTATTATTCACTTTATCTTGGGTATCCCTTAAGGCCTACCCCTAGCATCACTTATCCACCTTAGTATCTCTTAAGACTACTTAAGGCTCAACAATTTACAATCCAAACCTTGGATCAATTCTAACATATTTCATTCCAACACCCCGACTAGTATCATTATACTAGTCGGATAAATTCCAACAAAATCTCATTTCAGTTCATAGTCATATAGACAATTCTCAAACTAATTTTCCATTGAAAATATAGTTCGTATCAATATACAAAATATAATCTTTAATCACTCATATATCCTTATATGAAGTTAAAATTATATTTCAACATAATATTCATAGTTAATCCCTTCATCAAGCCAATATGCTCATATTACATAATCATACACAATTTATCCTTAAATTTGTATATTATGCTCCTTTATTCATTGACAACAATATTTTCATTTAGGCATTATTAATCATTAATAATCCATGAAAATAACATTTAATTACTTTAGGTAATCTTACGAAATTAACCCAAAGATTATAAACAACATAGTCAGCCATCCTCACCTTGTGATGTGCTACAATAGTTGCCTTTGCTAAGCCCCTCGATCAATCCCCGTTCTAGGCCGATTGAAGGCAAAAATCCTGGACAGTAGCCCAAAGCCGGGCGGCTTTCACCAAAAGCCGGGCGGCTTTCGTGGTCTGCAGCTACGAACAGCCTCCTTCAAGTGGCGGTTTCCGATGGTTTTGGCTCCTATCGATTCCCCAACTCTTCTAAGTTAATTACCACCACTTTATATCAATATTATACGCTTTTAAACGTGTATAAACTCATGTTTAATCCATCATATGATTTCTTAAAAATCGTACAAGAAAATACTAGTTAGGAGCTTGATTGTTGAGTTCTTACCTCAAACACCACTCTTCTCTTCTTGGATTTTCTTTGTTGGTGCTTCCTTCAGGCTGGAGCTTTGTGAGAGTTTCTCCCTGAGCTCTCCCTCCTCTTGGATGGTTCGTATGGCTCAAAATGAGAGGAGAGGATATCTATCCTCAACCAAATCACTCCCAAGACAAGTCCAACATGGGGTGTGTGGACTTTGTCTCCATGATGCTCCCCTCCTTCTTTTGCACGCACAAGTCAAAATGTGTGGCCCCTCCTCCCTCATTATTTGAGTCAAATTAGGGTGTAGGATACCCCAAGTGGGTGTAGGAAGTCCCGCCCAATTATTCCTGCTATTTCTGGCCGGCCGGGTCAAAATAGCGCTCGGGTTGTCCAACTATTTTTATCAACTTCGGTTGGCATTTTATTTGGCTACCATAATTATTATGATAACCCAACTAAATATTTGGTAGCCCATTCTCATATAATGGACCCGATATATAATTTAATTAATCATGCATTAATTAAATACACCGATCAATTACACGAATTTTATTCGCTAGGAAAATCAAATACATATCGTCTTTAAATTTCAAGTACAATCGGGTGCGGTGTCACAAGTTCACCCCCCCTTAACGGGAATTTCGTCCCCGAAATTCACAAATGCTTATTCAAACAGAAATGCATATTGCTCCTTCATCAAGGCTTCTGTTTCCCAAGTTTCTTCTTCAACTCGGTCACTCTTCCAAAGGATCTTAACCATTGGAACTTTCTTGCTCCTTAGTTTCTTTACTTGCCTATCAAGTATTCTCACCGGTCGTACGGTATAGTTCAAGTCCTCCCGTATCTCCACGGGTGGTTTCTCCAACACGTGAGACGGGTCCGGTACATATTTCTTTAGCATAGACACGTGGAACACGTTATGTATCTTCTCCAATTCTGGAGTCAACTGTAATCGGTATGCCACGGCCCCGATTCTTTCAAGAATCACAAATGGCCCAATGTATCGTGGGTTAAGTTTCCCTCGGCTTTGGAACCGGATGATTCCTTTCCAAGGTGAAACTTTCAAGAATACCTCATCCCCCACCTGAAATTCCAAGGCTCTCCGGCGCTTATCGGCATAGCTCTTCTGTCTATCCTGGGCCGCCTTAAGCCTCTCTCGAATTACCTTCACCTTTGACTTGGTGATCTCCACCAATTCCGTGCTCTCGAGCTTGGCCATGCCAACCTCATCCCAACACAACGGTGTACGACATTTTCTCCCATACAATGCTTCGTATGGAGGCATGCCGATACTTGCCTGATAACTGTTGTTATAGGCAAACTCAACGAGTGCTAAATGGTTGTCCCAACTTCCTTGGAACTCCAATGCACAAGCCCTCAACATATCCTCCAAAATCTGTATAACCCTCTCGGATTGCCCATCTGTCTGGGGATGAAAAGCAGTGCTGAACTTCAACTTCGTTCCCATGGACTCCTGGAACTTCGGCCAGAATCGTGATGTGAATCGTGGATCCCTGTCGGATACAATGGTTATAGGAACCCCATGTAGCCTCACGATCTCATCCACATACAATTTGGCTAATCTCTCAAGTGCATAGGTAGTGTTGATAGGTAAAAAATGTGCACTCTTCGTGAGCCTATCAACCACAACCCATACGGCATCATAGTTCCTCACAGTTCGTGGTAGCCCTACCACAAAATCCATAGTCACGTGTTCCCATTTCCATTCTGGAATGGAAAGTGGCTGCAATAACCCCGCTGGATGCTGATGTTCTGCCTTAACTTGCTGGCAAGTAAGGCATTTACTGATGTACTCGGCTATTTCTCTCTTCATACCAGACCACCAGTAACTTTCTTTCAGATCACGGTACATTTTCGTACCTCCCGGGTGCATAGCATACGCCGATGAATGAGCCTCCTCTAAGATGGACTTTCGGAGCCCCTCATCCGATGGTACACACACTCGGTCATGAAATAATAAGAGACCATCATCTCTTTCCCTGAAGTCCTCCACTGGTCCCGCTTGCATTCGTTCCCGGATCCTCGTGATTTCCTCGTCAGTTTCCTGACCCTTCTTGATCTCATCAAGCAAAGTAGGTCTCACCTCAAATCGTGCCAATAAGGCTCCATTACTGGATACCTCCAGTTGGGCTCTTAAGGCCCTCAAGTTAGCTATCAATGCCCCAGATGAGCTCTTCCGGCTCAAGGCATCTGCCACCACATTGGCTTTACCGGGGTGATACTCAATGATGAGATGGTAGTCTTTTATCAACTCCATCCATCGCCTCTGTCTCATGTTCAACTCTTTCTGAGTAAACACGTATTTCAAGCTCTTATGGTCAGTGTATATATGACATGTCTCCCCGTAGAGATAATGTCTCCAAATCTTCAGTGCAAATACCACTGCCCCCAGTTCTAAATCGTGAGTAGGATAGTTTACCTCATGCTTCTTCAACTGTCGTGAAGCATAGGCAATTACCCTCCCCATTTGCATCAACACACATCCAAACCCTTGGATGCTAGCATCACTATAGACATCGTACCCCATACCCTGTTTGGGTAAGGCAAGTACCGGTGCCTCGGTCAATCTCTTCTTTAATTCCGTGAATCCCTTCTCACATTTGTCATCCCATGCAAACTTAGCTCCTTTTCGAGTGAGCTTCGTCAATGGCGATGCCAAAACGGAGAACTTCTCCACGAACTTTCTGTAGTAGCCTGCCAATCCCAGGAAACTACGAATTTCCTTGACATTCTTTGGCCTCTCCCATTCGGTAATGGCTTCTATCTTCTTGTTATCCACCGCAATTCCCGATCCCGAAACCACATGCCCGAGAAAGCCAATCTCCTTTAGCCAAAATTCACATTTAGAAAATTTGGCATAGAGTTGTTTCTCTCGTAGTGTCTCAAGGACGAGTATCAAATGTTCCTCATGCTCTTCCTCACTCTTTGAGTAGATCAAGATGTCATCTATGAACACTATCACGAATCGGTCCAAGTATTTGTGGAATACTCGGTTCATCAAGTCCATGAATGCCGCCGGGGCGTTTGTTAACCCAAACGACATAACAAGGAACTCAAAATGTCCATACCTAGTGCGAAAGGCACTCTTCGGTATGTCATCCTCTTTGATCTTCAATTGATGGTACCCCGACCTCAAGTCAATCTTCGAGAACACAGTTGCTCCTCGTAATTGGTCAAACAAGTCATCAATCCTAGGCAAAGGATACCTATTCTTGATTGTGACCTTGTTCAGTTGACGATAGTCAATGCACATTCGAAGTGTCCCATCTTTCTTTTTCACGAAAAGAACCGGTGCTCCCCACGGGGAGTGGCTTGGTCTAATGAAACCGTTATCCAAAAGCTCTTGCAATTGGGTTTTCAACTCGTTAAGTTCTGCGGGTGCCATTCGGTATGGCGGTATGGAGATTGGTTTGGTGCCGGGCTCGACCTCGATCACAAATTCAATCTCCCTATCGGGTGGAAGTCCCGGTAAGTCCTTTGGAAAGACATCCGGATACTTGCATACCACCCTCACATCATCAATGCTCGTCTCTTCCTTTGTTTTGTCTACCACGTATGCTAGATATGCGTGGCAACCCTTTCTCATCATACTCCTAGCTCTTACGGCGGATATGATACAACTATTGGATTTGGCCCGATCCCCCTCGAAGCGTAAGGTTACCCCTTCATCGCCTTCGAGTTCAAGTATCTTTGTGTAGCAATCGACCCTAGCATGATGTTTCTCAAGCCAATCCATCCCCAGGATTGCATCGAATTCAATCATACTCAGCGGTACGAAATCACACGTCAAGTTTTGGCCCTCCACTTCCACCTCACACGATGGATAGTGGCTATCTCTCTCGATGTCTTCCCCTAGAGGTGTGGATACCAATAGGGCTTGAGCCATCGGTACAAGTGGTTCTTTGAATCCCCCGGCAAACGCCTCACTCACGAATGATCGTTGCGCCCCGGTGTCAATGAGGATTCTTGCGTCTCTCCCGTTAATCTTGAGTGTTCCCGCAACGGAGTCCGGGTTAGCACGTGCATCGGCCTCCGTAATCGCATAGACCCTCGCTTGGGTCCTCCCTTGATTAACGGACGGTGCATTGCTTGTGCTAGCTCCACCGTGCCCCATGCTTGCACTCGGTGCTCCCGTTCGGTTCCTGCTCACCATGGTTCCACCGCTTGGTCCGGCACCCACGGCTCGCCCAAGTTGTGGGCAACTCACCTTCATGTGCCCGACCTCCCCGCATTGATAGCATCTCGGGGGGTCACGACACTTACCTTGGTGAAGCTTCTTGCAGTTGCTGCACCTTGGTACCCCTGAGTTTTGAGACCTCGAGCCTTGCCCGCTTGGGCCTTGGTTCCCCCTCGATGGTGGGGCAGGGGCCTTAAATGAGCCACCTCCCCCGTGGTTCCCCTTCTTGTTAGAACCTTGGGGGCCATTGCTCTCCCATTTCCTCTTCTTCGCCTCCTCGGCGTCCCTTTTCTTCCTCTCCTCCCACTGTTTCTCGCCCTTCAAGGCTTGGTCTACCACTTGGGCGAAGGTCATGTTAGGCAATTGTGTTGCCCTATCACGTATTTCCAAGTCAAGGGCGTCCCAAAAGTGGTTCACCATTCGGTTCTCGTCACAAGCATACTCCGGTATGTAGTCGGCGAGATCCCGGAACTTGTACTCAAGTTCCTTCACTGTCATGTTTCCCCCTTGGGTTAGGAGGGTGTATTCCCTAACCTTCTTGTTCACCTCAAAATCAGAATAATATTGGGCAAAGAACTCCCGTTGGAAGTCCTCCCAAACGACATCCTCCCCATACTTGGTCTTGGTCCCATCCCACCATTTGGACGCCATCCCCTCAAGCAACCTTACTGCGATTCTCAGTTTAAGGTTGGGCGTGATTTGCATGTCAAGGGCTGCTTCATTCAACCTCTTGATCCACTGGGCGGCAACCGAAATATCTCCGGTCCCGTCAAAGGGTTTGCACCCCAAGTCTCTTGCTTCCTTGATAAACTTGGAGATCCTTATGGTTGGACCTCCATCATTTCGGCCTCCATGTGGTTCCACATGGACTCTAGATGCATTGTGGCTTCCTCCTCTTGAAGCCATACCCGAAGGTTGCCCCGTTCAGCGCCTTCGGCGTTGCCTCCTCTCTTCACGCTCCCGATGGTATTGTTCGAGTAGCGCCTCAATCCTCCCAAGAGTGCCATTATCGTCACTCTCCCCGCTCATGTCGTCATCCTCCCCATCATATGGGGTTTCCACCGGCTCGGTTTCCGGCCTATAAGTTGAGTCCTCATAGGACCAATAAGTTTCATTCTCCGTGTCAACGTGACCGTCGCTCACGGTTTGTTGCTGGCCTCCACGGCCCCTTCCCCTTGTCACCCTAGTGGACCCCCGGCTGCCGCGTTCGGATCCACCCAGTACACGGCCCGTCGGGTTCCTCCTAGTGATTCTTCCAATTGGCTCCATTTCTGAAAGAAGTTTAGAATGAGCCATTAGACTCGTATCAAATGTCAAGTGACGGATAGGTACTTAAAGACATCTTTTGGCTCAAATCACCGCCATACCAATTGTTAAGGGTACCATCTTAACAATTAGAGACCTTGCAACTCAAGTACCAAAAGTTCTATAAGTACAAAACTTTATGCTCATGGTTTTCAAAATCGTTTTCCAAAGAATTTTGAAGCTTCATTATGAAGTTTACGGACTAAGGCTCTGATACCAACTTAATTGTCACGCCCCGGACCTACCGGACACGTCAACAACCCGCCGTACAGTACGAATAGTCAACCGCAGTCCAACTCATCCATACTATACTAGGCGTCTTGAATATCATTCACAATAGTACATCCATAAACAAACATAATGTAAAATAATCAATTGAAATCAGCGGAAACGTTTAATACAAGTGTTTATGCCACACTCCGGCAAACATGGGCATACAAGCCCCAATAATCATTCAAAAATATCCATGAGCATTAATTGAAATGTTTTTAAAATAGAGACGGAGGAAGCACGAACCACGTCTTCCTTCCTAGATCTTCCCGAGGCAACGGGCACTGGTAGCAAGCTCTACTCCCTACCTGAAACTGTGAGGTGGCCTCCCCCGTGAAGGGGAGGTCAGTACTTGGAAGCATTTGACAAGTACAATGACAACTATACCGAGTATAATCAATGTTTCAATTTCTAAGACCCTCAAAATAGGGTGATATCATAATATAAATAATAATTTATATTTCCCACTTATTATCTCTATAATAAGTAAATTTATTTATTCGTCGGCACACGGCCCATTTCATATATTTCATTATACCCGTCGTTAGCACGACACCGCCCGTAGGTCTTATCATTCTTTACGAGACTTGTCACCGCTCTCCGAGGCCTCACCGGGTCCCCGGGCCGGAGTCCAACATCCCGCCCCTGAACTCATACCCATCGTCCCGTAGGAAGGTAAGGTCCATTCGGGGTCCTATCTTATGTGTTACCGCTGTCGGGAGCCTCGTAAGGTCTCCGGTTCGGATTCCACCCTAACCCGTGATCACGATGTAAGTCCATGCTATCCAACCCCGCTCTCTAGAGTCGGGAAGGGCCATGGTCCTTACTAATTACCAATACTCTATCGGTTAATCCTTAAAGACTACCGAATACACCCGTAGGCCAATCCTATTCCTAGGATCAATTTATTATTCACTTTATCTTGGGTATCCCTTAAGGCCTACCCCTAGCATCACTTATCCACCTTAGTATCTCTTAAGACTACTTAAGGCTCAACAATTTACAATCCAAACCTTGGATCAATTCTAACATATTTCATTCCAACACCCCGACTAGTATCATTATACTAGTCGGATAAATTCCAACAAAATCTCATTTCAGTTCATAGTCATATAGACAATTCTCAAACTAATTTTCCATTGAAAATATAGTTCGTATCAATATACAAAATATAATCTTTAATCACTTATATATCCTTATATGAAGTTAAAATTATATTTCAACATAATATTCATAGTTAATCCCTTCATCAAGCCAATATGCTCATATTACATAATCATACACAATTTATCCTTAAATTTGTATATTATGCTCCTTTATTCATTGACAACAATATTTTCATTTAGGCATTATTAATCATTAATAATCCATGAAAATAACATTTAATTACTTTAGGTAATCTTACGAAATTAACCCAAAGATTATAAACAACATAGTCAGCCATCCTCACCTTGTGATGTGCTACAATAGTTGCCTTTGCTAAGCCCCTCGATCAATCCCCGTTCTAGGCCGATTGAAGGCAAAAATCCTGGACAGTAGCCCAAAGCCGGGCGGCTTTCACCAAAAGCCGGGCGGCTTTCGTGGTCTGCAGCTACGAACAGCCTCCTTCAAGTGGCGGTTTCCGATGGTTTTGGCTCCTATCGATTCCCCAACTCTTCTAAGTTAATTACCACCACTTTATATCAATATTATACGCTTTTAAACGTGTATAAACTCATGTTTAATCCATCATATGATTTCTTAAAAATCGTACAAGAAAATACTAGTTAGGAGCTTGATTGTTGAGTTCTTACCTCAAACACCACTCTTCTCTTCTTGGATTTTCTTTGTTGGTGCTTCCTTCAGGCTGGAGCTTTGTGAGAGTTTCTCCCTGAGCTCTCCCTCCTCTTGGATGGTTCGTATGGCTCAAAATGAGAGGAGAGGATATCTATCCTCAACCAAATCACTCCCAAGACAAGTCCAACATGGGGTGTGTGGACTTTGTCTCCATGATGCTCCCCTCCTTCTTTTGCACGCACAAGTCAAAATGTGTGGCCCCTCCTCCCTCATTATTTGAGTCAAATTAGGGTGTAGGATACCCCAAGTGGGTGTAGGAAGTCCCGCCCAATTATTCCTGCTATTTCTGGCCGGCCGGGTCAAAATAGCGCTCGGGTTGTCCAACTATTTTTATCAACTTCGGTTGGCATTTTATTTGGCTACCATAATTATTATGATAACCCAACTAAATATTTGGTAGCCCATTCTCATATAATGGACCCGATATATAATTTAATTAATCATGCATTAATTAAATACACCGATCAATTACACGAATTTTATTCGCTAGGAAAATCAAATACATATCGTCTTTAAATTTCAAGTACAATCGGGTGCGGTGTCACAGTGTTTCCCTAACGAGATCTCTCGCGTAGGGTTTTTACTTCGCCGCCCTGGTGCGACGTTTCTTTCAATCGATGTAGCTCTGCGCCGGATTGTCGTGGTTTGGACGTAGCTCGGGATGGATGATCGTGACAGCGAGAAGATGGTGGAAGAAGCGAGAGAGATACGTAGGGATGATCGGGACATGGTTAGCATGGAGAGGCTGAAAGCTCCATTCGATGACATGAATTTGGGTCATATGGCGGGTACACCACTGAAAGGGGGTATCAATCGAGCGACGGTCCGACCTCCGCTTGAACCACCACCATGGGTTGTACGAGGTGCTAGAGTCCGTGAAAGTTTTCCTAGTAATTTTTATTTGTTTGTCATTTATTTTCTTGTGTTCATCTTTGTTGTTGGTTTTAACAATTTGTTTGAGTTTTTAGCCTCTCTTTATGTCATTGGGTATGGTTGGATCTATGGGAACAGGTTTGGCTGTGTCAAGCCCACTACATGGTTAGCGATTCGTGTTGCTCTTTCGGGGGTGACCGTCTCAAAGTCTCACCATAGGGTTACAGTCGTAGTTGTTGGAGTTTTAGCTGGTGTCAGTTTTATTTTCCCTTTACTTGATGTAACGATCCTGAATCTTTTGATATGAGTAGAGGCCTGTTTTGATGATAAAAAAAAGTATTGACATAGCAAGTGCGATGATACTGTATTTACCCCTTGCAACCTAGATCAGTATATACTCCGTAGTTTTTAGGTGATTTGGCTACCAACCTAAGTAATCTTTTAGTGTTGCATTTTGTCAGCTTTCTAGCTCTACCAAAATTTCATTTGAGGCATTTCTTTAAATATTATTGAAATAAAAGTGATAAACAAAAATATAACTTAAGTTACTACAAGTATATCATCATAGTTTCTATAAATGTAAATTAGAACATCTTGATGATCACTAAAGTTACTAATATAATCAATCACTGAAGAATAAATAGTTACAATTTTTCTAGCACAGACTTTAACTTTGTTTTAGTAATATATTTCCCATTATTTCTTATCATTTTTGTTTGGCCTATATAATCTCAGCTACTGACTTTACTTTTGTTTTAAAATGTGGTTATCGAAATGATAAAGAGAATAAGAAAACATTAAATTGAATTACTCCATTTATTAGGAAAGAAACTTACACTTTTTTATGTTTAAAAGAGAAGTACCATTTTTGTAAAAAGAAGAAATAATTACATTTTTATGACTAGAAAATAGAAAATATCACAATTATTAGCTTTAGACTTTAGAAACATAAGAGTATTTGTTTGTATTAGGGGTGAACAAAAATCCGGAATACCGAAACCGGCCAACAAACCGATCGAAAACTGAATTGACCAAAACCGTAACTGACTCAAACCGAAACCGACTAAAACAGGTTAACCATTAGCGGTTCGGTTTACAGTTTTACCTTTTGATTTAAAAAACCGACCGAATCGAAATCGTCCGACAAAACCGTCAAAGACATGATAGCACCGACCAAAACCGACACAAACCGACCGAAATTAACCGATCCGAAATCAAACCGAAACTGAATCAAGTAGTGCAGTTTTGTCGGTTTACAATTTCACCTTTCAAAAACCAAAACAAATAAAACCGAAACTGACAAAACCGAAACAACAAACACCCCTTGTTTGTGGAACGATGAAAACCAAAACCACATTCACTCATTTAATATAAGCATTGGTAAAGGTGGCAATCTAAACATGAGTTTTGCTAGAAGTACACAAAATGTGTACACATGTCTGTCATTCACAGAAATTTTATTTGTCAGAAACAACTCAATTTTTCATGTGAACATTGACATAAGACTCTCCTAGAAGGAGAAATAAGTAGTCAAATACGGAGTAGATAGTAGTAACTGATAGATATGGATAAGTCTTGATATATACGGTGGAGATGAAACAATAGAAGGCTGTGGGATAAACTGATAGGGTATGCCCTAGAAGGTTTCTGGGTAGGGTTTTACCGACTCACCCTTAACATTACTCTACATATCTGCCCACTTCTTCCCAAACCCCCTTCCAATTCCATGGCTCCCCCCACTGTCATGCGCCTCCATCTGTATTGGCTATGACTCGGTTTCAAGGTTACGTTCCAGCTAGAGTACAACCGGCCGAATGCTTTGCACCACGATTTCTCTGTATAATTACTATTTAAAAGGTACCCTTTTTTAAATAACACTCAATTTTTGTTGTCTATTTCTAGATCCTTGCTGTAATCATGCCAGTCATTTGGGTGTATGGGTTGGTTTTCTTTTTTGTTTGACACTTTCGTTTCAATTAATTTAATGCTTCGGATTTGTTGAAGCCCCCTTGTACTTTCAAAAGGGCGTCGTCCATAGTCCATTACTAGAAAAGGGAGATTATTAAGGAACAGGGCATGAAAAATCATTACTATCTATTATTATGGGAGGTGTTGTAGAGAAGCACCAAATCAAATGCCACAAACAGTTATAATCAGACAGCTCTTCATTCAAGATTATTTAAGAGCTCCCCATTCAAAGATTACAAACAGTTATTATTTTTAAAAACTTATCTAACAGCTCTCCATTCAAGATTACAGTAATGATCATTACAGTTAGGTTAGTCACAAGTGCGGGCCTGAGCGCTTAAGCGCACCAGGCGAGGCACATATGAGAGTTAGCGCCTGTTAGAGTAGCTGAAGCACTGAAGGCCTGTTACAGTATTTATAGAAATAGACTTAGCTCTCCGTTCTCCTTGGTAGGAAACATAGATTTCATTGAGACCTTGTTATTTTTTCATATCTAATTGTTTCCTTGGTAGGAAACAATTAATGTGAGTTGAAGTATCTCAGAAAGTGCAGTGAAATGCAGTGTTCTACAAGTGACAAAGTAAATTCTTTATAATTTTTCTTGTACATTCAGTTTTGCTAGCATTATGTTACATGTATGCTTAAATTTTTTTTGTAGGGTATTTCATCAGATAGAGAACTAAGGAGGCACAAAAGAAAATGCCAAAGGATTTTACGTTTGAAAGACATTAAGATTTCAGAGTTGATGGAAGAGAATTAGATGGAAGAATTATAACAAAATTGCAAATGACATAAGTGAAAAAAATAGACAAAAATTTAATGAACTTAATATAACATACAAGAAGATAGAGTCAGATGTGAAAAAGATCAACGAATTGCAAATGTCCAACTTAGATTTGGAGAATAAAATTTCAAACATGGAAGCCATATCCGTTAAGCAAAATGGTGAGATTTTTAGGCTTTCCAATGAACCACGATCATTGAAGAATAGAAAGAGAATGATACCTAGGACTGTTTCAATGAAGAATGGGAAGAGATTCATTTCGGCAGGACAATTATCTCATCCTCATTTGTTGCAACTATCTCAACCGGAGGAGGTACGGTATACTACTACGTAAAACTCTTGTATCTATGTTTTTGTGTATACTACTACGTAAAACTCTTGTATCTATGTTTTTGTGTATAATTAAAATCCACTATTTATAAATATATTTTATCAGTTTGGGAGTTTTTTACTACTTACTGTAATTTATCCTATGTGGAGGTGGAGGCATATGACCAGGGACGGAGGTATGCATAGTGTTTGGTAAAAGTTTTTCCCTTTGTTGTGTTTTGAAATTTTAATTTCTTTAGTTAATTATTTTTTTCTAGTACTTTGGAATAAGTCATCCACTTAATATATTATTCTTTTACATTAAAGTGATGAAATATATACAACGTATTACTTATGAATAATATATACGGAGTATAAGTTTAAATCTATTACTTTATTTCCTTTTCATTTAAGTAGAAAGAGTTATTCATCTTATAGAAGAAAGTTTTTGAAAAATTGAACATGTCATTATAATATTTTGATTTTTTTAATCGTCCTACAAAATCTTGAAGAATATATTCAACTACACAACAAATTTTAATACAATGCGTTTTTGTATTTATATGATACATTTGATAGTTTGTTATACGTAGTACATTTTGGCCCCCCCTCCAATAGAATCCTGACTCCGTTATTGCATATGACAATGCTAAAAGCAAAATAAACTCCAAAGTAATTGTTTTGTTTAAGCTCAGTACTCCAGTTGTACCATTAGACCCATTCTCTTCTGCTTACAATTTTTTGCTGCATAGAAATATTATTTAATAAATAATTTTTTTAGAATATGACGATTATAATATTGTTTTGGAGCGTCAATTTGTTGAGCTTAAGAATGAAACGGAGACGATACAAGTTGGAATGACAGAGCTTAAGACAGTAAATTAAAAATTGATGGAAGAAAATCTAGAACAAAGAACCTATTTCAATTCTTCTATGAGCATCTATGTTTTGATCGATATGCCCATCTATGTTTGGGCAGATGTCACAACCCCAACAATCATTACCATTCAAACAACAACAACATGCATCCTTCAGCCAACTTTTTCAGATGACATACTCTCAAGAACAACATGAAACGTTGGGGGATCAACCTCTACAGTTTGGTCTCACTGGTTTGACACAACCTACATCATCTAAACGGTGCTCAAGAGCGCCTCCCTTGCAAATCAACCAACTCATGCACCACCTATTCTTTCGATGCGGCGTACTCGTGAGAGCTCATCTAGCTATTATTCTGATGATGACGAGGAAAGTGACGATATGAATGATGATAGTTAGTAAAGAATGTAGTGTGTTCTGACTTCCATCATTTGCAATGGAGCCAAAGATTCATTATTTTTTGGCTTGAGAATATGATGGAGTTATGAAGTAGCAGTCAGTCCATGCAATTTTGGACGCGTTTTTCATTATGGGTCATCCAGAAATAGTTTCTCTGTGCTTTAGTATACGGATAAGACTGCGTACATCTGACCTCCCTTACCCCACCGTAGGTGGGAGCCTTTGCGGCACTGGGGTAAATGAAAATGAAATGTTCTATGCTTTTGGTGAAGAGTAGTTTTAGTGTACTAAAGCAGTCAGCCTTCAACGTAATGTTAACATTTATTTTTATTATGTTATACTTGTATATTACTGTATTATTTTAGTTTATATGAAGTATTAGAAAGTAATACAAATTATACGATGTACTTGATGAATATACTTATATACTTGGTATGCCTTATGAGGGAGGAATCCTTATTAAACTGTTATTGATAGGATTATAGGAATGCTTCATTGGGTACACGCAGCGGGGCTGAGTTATTAGAGCAGGAGTGGTTATAAATACGTCCCTCAATACTTTGTCAAAGTTGATCGGCACGTTGATTAATAAAGTAAAAACTGTGTGATTGAGGTTTGTGCAGAGGAAAAAGAATTAACTGGAACCATAAATTCTTTATTTAAAAGGGAAAGTGACAAAGTTAATGAGACATCCAAAAAAGAAAAAGAAAAAAAAAGTTGACAAAGTTATAAAGGACGGAGGAGGTGTAACAAATTAATGACGATTCCCGGGTCATAACAATATTTTCATTCACCGAGCGTTGGTGGCAGGGATTAGTTTAGGAGCTAAACTCCATATTTATATTAAGGTGAATCTCCCTATTTATGTTAGAATATTAGTTTGAGTCATTTTTCTTTGTTGAAATTATTTTTAGCCTTTAAAATTTACAAATGGGTGAAAAACGTAAAACACGTAGCGGACATGAGGCTCTTTGGCCTAGGGTTACGGTTGTGGCTGTTTGCTCACATGTTTCTTTGATGCAAGTTAATGAATGGCGTTGGGCTTAAAATATTTGGGTTGGGGCAACGAACTTCCAAGTAGGAGGCAGTTCGGGTGCAATAGATGACACACTCGTGGAGAGATACAATGAGTTTCGACATGGAACAGGAACAAGGTGAGTTGGATGCCTTCGAACAGGTGGGCTAACGTCTAGGGTTGGATGAAGGAAAAAGGTTGATAAAGTGTTGATGATTTTTTCCCATCTAAACCGCCGCCATAGAGTGAATGAGAATTTAAGGTTTGGAAGGATGTTTCAAACTTGGGTTTGGCGACCTGCAAGCTTCGCTTTATTTTTATTTCAAGTTTTATTTTTATTTCGTTCGACAATATACATTGTTGTTGGATTGTTCGAATATCTTACATGTTCAACGATTAATCTAGCTCAATTTTGGACAATTATTCTATATGTGGTCAGAGAACGATGAGATCTATTGATTATATTGAATCAAGAGAGAGTGAGTGGGTAGGTGACAAGTATGATGTATGACCGTCGGTTCTATGATTTCAATATAAACATTATCTTTTCAAAAAGAATTTACAAATGGGTGTGCTAAGACACTTTTTATGGGTTTTGAATTGATAAAATTTCATTTTTATATTTCCTAAAACTAGTATATCACTTATGCACGGAGGAATATTTTATTAATTAAAAAAATATTAATTACATAAAGTTTAATTAAAAATTATAATGAAAAACAACTTATTACCACAAAATGTCAATATAATAAAAACATCATACGAATGCAATGACTGAAGCTAGAGCTAGATGTGCAGGAGGACTGAGGCTGACAGGGTAGAGATGACCATTATGACGCGCCTGAAGAAGAACCGCCCCTGAAATTTTGTCTTTAACAAAAAAGAGTTTTTATCAAAAACAACAGCACAATTGTTATTAGCATACAATTTTTGAATGAAAATTAAATTAAATTTAATTTGAGGTACATGAAAAAAAGATTTTAATGACAGCGGGCACTAGGAGTATTTAATGTAATATTACCAATATTAGCAATATCAATTGCAACACTAACAGACATGATGTCATAATAAGGAGATTTATTTGAGAATACCCTCAGACGATGTCATGTGAGCAGAAGCACCTAAGTCCGGATACCACAAAATATCGTTAAATTCCCCACTCGGTGCAACCAAAGCAGGCGCAGAAGGCTGTGAAAAACGGGAGAGACAGTGCAATGCGGAGTGACCTGCAGAGAAACACATTTGACACACAAGCAAGGGAGGAAATGAACCAAGAATACCATGAGTTGACGGGAAACCTACATAATGAAAGTGAGTATTAGAAATAGATTTAGCATTAATATTTAAAGTGGACATGTCAGATTTACCATGTGAAACATTGTTGGGTCTCGGATTAAACACACCCCCCGCGGCCGAAGAATTGGGTGCTGGCAGATGCCCCTGCGACTAATAAAGTTGCTAGCCGAAGACCTGCTATGGCGGATGGGCTTGCTGCCCGAAGCCCTGCTGCGGCTGAAAGCTTCCCCTGCTGCGGCCTCCTCTGCCGCAGTAAGCGCCATAGGCAGGCTGCTGTCAGGGCTGTACTTGCTGACCAGTACTGGCTTGGGCTCGAAAAGCCGACTGAAATTGTGAAGCATCTTGTTGCCGCTGAAACAAAATTCGTTGTTTCGCCTCTAACAATCTAGGATGAAGAATATCTGATGGAAAATTTTCAAGAAATAGGGAGATGGTTCCCGCAATTGATACATTCTCAGGTCCCAGTTCGTATAAAGTGCATTGCAATAATTCTTTGTTAGTCACAGGAGATTTTATTGCAGCTAAAGCATAAGCCAGATTTTTAATATCACGCAAGTAGTGTTCCATAGACTAATTACCTTTCTTTTTAATCGAATTCAAGGTACTCTTAAGTTCTATGGCTCTAGGTAAAGTAGCAGACATAAAATGTTTTGTAAACGATCCCATATACCAGATGAATGTTTATATCATGCACACCGGTTAATACATCACGAGAAAGAGTAGATTGTTTCTTCAGAACTTTCTGGTTACATATCTTTTTGGCATGAACTTGTTGAGCAAGATCCCTTTTACTATGGAGTATTATATATATATATATAGATAATAATAATAATAATAATAATAATAATAATAATAATAATAATAGTAATATAGATATATATGTTTTAGACAGATGGGATCGATTTACAAATCCACTAAAATCAGGCAAGAGCTTGATATTGATAAGTCATTACTATTTTACGGGTGTCCTACATCTTAATGTATACTCCTCCATGTTCTATTGTTTGCTACAATATTTAATGAATGAATAGTATGAGTAATAAATAGTGTAGAAAAAGTAGGGATAGTTCATTGAAAGCCCACTGCTCTCATTTCCTTCTTTGTTATGTAAGCATTAAAATTTGTATTTGCGTTGTAAGGCACTATTCAAATTTTTGTGCCAAGTCACTTTTTTTAAAGCATGCTTGAAATTAAGATGTTTTCTTCTGGACTGAAATTTACTGATATGTCTAGTCTAATATGTTCTGTTTAATTTTGGTCTGGTCTGGTATGGTATAGTCTGGTCTGGTCTAGGACTGAAAACAGTCCAAAAGAAAACATTCTTACAATTGAATGGCTTGACAAAAATACTACAAGTAATATAAAACTTCAAACCAAATATAAGAAATTCCTAATAAAAAAATGACTTACTGCGACCTACATGGAACATCCCCTTAGCATTATAAAAGACATTGATAACTATACCAAACATCTTTCTTCTAATGTTGAATCCGTTTGTGGCAATCCTAGATTCCTTGTAGCTACAAGGCTTGAGTTTCTAACTTTCAAGAACACTTCTTCATAAAAGGCGGGTCATATATGCACTTCATTCTCTTCAACTATAGCCAGAGTTATGAAGCATGCGTGGTGGGAGAAGCTGTTTCTGTGGCTTGAAATCTTGAACTCATAACCAAACGGTGAGCGAGTCATTATTTGATCATTTGTGATGGATTATTGTAGTAACTTCACTGTAGTTGTTGCAGTAAAGGAAGGTCTTGATTGTTTGCAATCTTAATGGGTTTCACCATGAAGTGATTTGGTCCATGCAGTAACTAGATTGTTTAGATAAACCAGGAGATCTATTCCACTTGGTCATTGCACCAAATTAAATTATTCATTTTTGGCCACATGATTATTAAGTTGTTCCTTTGGTTATCCCCGACTTTCATTTTCCCTTCTTCGGTGTGGTACTATTAATTTCTTGTCATTTTGGTCGCTTCTTGTCACATGGCTAGTAAAAAACAACCAAAAATTGACCTAATAAGTAGTGGGAGGACTAAAAGTGAAAAGGAATACATCTTGTGCACCTAAAGCGGAAGATTTAAAAGTTAAAGTTGATAGTCGAAATTAACACGTGCATATTCTTTGGGTAAATTCTAGCTTGAGGTAAACATGCCAGTCATTTGGGTGTTTTGGTTGGTTTTCTTTTTTGTTTGACACTTTCTTCTCAAATTAATTTAATACTTCGGATTTGTTGAAGTTCACTTATATTTTCAGAAGGGCGTCGTCCACAGTCCACTGCTAGAAAAGGAAGGATTGTAAAAAAACTTGGCAGGAAAAATCATTACTATCTAATTTTATAGGAGTTTGTTAGAGAAACTTGTAGAATAGATAATGGACTGATGTAGGTAGGAATTTGAGTATAACAATATGATACTACGTATGAAATTATTAATGTATTATTTATTTTGGATAGAATAATGGTTCTTTTTTTTATTATTTACTTCAATTTCGTAAAATTTGATCAAAACTCAAAAGGTAATCTACATTTGGCCGATTAAGTTCTTATCAATTTAATAAGAGAACTGTAGGTTTAACATAGCAAATCCAAGTTCAATAACAGTTATGTGCTTCCTTTTTTGACAATGAGGTATAATTAATGCTAGCATCAGCATAGTTGAGGTAGATTATTGGGATAGGTATGCTCTTGGTGGGTTGTTTATTACGTTGTTGGGGTATGTCTGTTATTGGGGTTGCATTTAGTTTTTTTGGGGTAGGGATACTCTTTCGATGGTCATTAAGTTTTTTGGGTAGGTATGCTCTTGGAATTGTGGGATGTAGTTATGGAGGGCCATCTTATAGTTTCCTTTTTCTTCACCTGCAGCTAAGTGGACTGCCTAATGCTGAATGTTGAGTGCATGAATAGGGCATTTTGTTTTAGTTTCTTATAGTTATAGTTAAAAACAAAGTTGTCACGACGCATGGCGACCTTTATGGTGCGGAGTGGTTTTCCATGGCGATGGCGATGGCGATGGCGCAATTATGGCAATGGCGCAAATATGGCAATGGTGCAAATAGTTAACACACTAAATAAATATGCTGTGAACCTGCTCAAACTTACCACATTAATGAAACATAAAAAAAGATGTACTCAACACAGTGTGACGAAGTACATATACTCTCAAAGTAAATAGCAAAATGCTAATCAAACATAAAATAAACATACAACTGCAAGTCCAAAACATACCGTCACATAACATCTGCATAACAATATAATATAACATACTTCCTCCGTTCTTTTTTAATTGCAACGGTCCACTTTTCACGTTTGCCAACGCACAAGTTTGACCATTAATATCTTCCATTCCTTATTAGTAAAAAAAATTAAAAAATTTAGATTATGAAAATTTAAAGTGATAGAAATTTAACAATATTTTTTAAAAATTTAATTTATAATACATTAATAAATAAAATAGAGTCAAAGTATAATATGTGAATAGTGTAAAAAGTCCAACGTTGCATTTAAAAAAGAACGGAGGTAGTACACAATAATATACCGTACAGTATATATGACTTCATATATATCACATACTCGACACATTTAATATAAATATATCACACACAATAAATCACATACTGATTATCTGATATGCGTAAATCATAATACATAAATACAGAATATGCACTAATGGTAATGAAACTCACATATATATTGGAGTTATAGCTACAACACGAATATATATGGGGATGAATTATCTGCGTCTTTTCCCGCAGGAAACACAACCCTTTGTTGACATCTTTGGTGTTACTAATCGTGTCCTGGTAGCGGGGTGGTCGTCGGCTGCTTGGTGGTGGTTGGGTGGACGCTGGGTAGTGGTCGGGTGGGCGCTGGGAGGTTGCCGGTCGCTGGGTGGTGGTCGGATGGCTGTTGGGTGGTCGCCAGGCGCTTGGTGGTGGTCAGATGGGTGCTGGGTGGTTGCTGGTCCTGCTCGATGGGTGTTATGGTCGCAGTTCCCGTACTTAATCTGGTACAAGAAATTGAGTAAATAACAATGGCGCACAAATGGCAACACCAGATGTATACTCGATGCCACAACCATGTCGAGAAATGGCGATCGTCATTTGTGCCATGGACTACTATGGCATAAAGTCCTTTGTTTCTAGTTGCTTAGTCAAAATTATGACTTACTTCATTAAAATTTGACTTAGTTTTGCTGGTATTTTAGATAAAATATTATTGAAAAAAGAATGGAAGGAAGTCCTCAAAGGCTCAAACAATTGCAAAAATGAACCGATCAACAAACTACAGTAATGACACATATGTGCCTTGTAGTCCTTTGATCCTAGTTGCCTAGTATCAGTTGTAAAAAGAGCATTGTAGTTTTAGCATGGCAAATCCTTTAGCATTATGAACAATGCTAGTATTAATTCATAATGCTAGAATAATATCATTGTGCTTCCTTTACACACCTTGGGGGTCTTTGCCCTTCGGGTTCATCCTTAATTTCTGTGGTTGGCCGATTAAGTTCTTATTATCAGTTGTGAAAAGAGAACGGTAGATTTAGCATAGCAAATCCAAGTTCAATAACACTTATGTGCTTCCTTTCCACACTATGAGGTATTATTAGCACTTTATTGAGTTTATTCAGGACACGGCTAATAAACGTCGAATTAACCTTCTCAATCATCACCTTTGAATCATAGCTTTATTGAGATAACTTTGATGAACCTGAAGATATAATTGATGTTTACGCTGAGTCGCTGATGAAGAAGATTTTATTGTCGAAGATGCATGCATCTTTGATGATACTGATCTTGAGGGTCATGATCTTCTTGTACATGTCGGGATTGCTTCAGAAATTGTTGTTGATGGTGACGATGACAAGAACTTGGATGATTCCGAAGAAGACATTCCAAATTACATATGACTCTATTTTTAGTATTTGTGTTATTTGAATAGTTTTAAAAGAATAATTGTTAAAAAATATTAGTCGCCAATGTGTGAATTTTTCAGATTTATTGTGCTGCATCCAATACGAGTTACCAACTTAGGATGTTTTAATCGAGTTAATTGGACTGAAATTTTTTGGACTGGTTTGATCGGTTTGATTTGGTGTGATAGATGTTTGGTCTCTGTGCATATTTTAACTGCAGAAGTTTGGTCTGGTCTGAGACTTAAATAAGTCAAAATAAAACATTCTTATAGCCCGTTTGGTGACCCCTATTTTTAGCCTTACAAGTCAATTTTTTATCAAAAGCTTAATATTTAATTTAGGACGCTGAGTGGTGTAACTTTTTTATGTCATCACCTAACCAATTTTATCAGATTCAACCTATTTCAAATAGGATATATAACTTACTTTTGGGCTATACAACTATTCCTCCAAATTTATTTGGTGTTTCCATATCATTTTGGCGGTATTTGAAAAAAATTCACTGCCTAAAAAACATAGGGAAATGTCAGCGCATTAAATCCGAGTTGGTTAAACTTGAGATCCTAGCTCGGATGGGAAGGGGTCTAGGAGATCGTAACTCGTGGTTTTAAGCTTGGATCCCTACCAACCCATGGTTGTGAAATATTAGGTCTAGGAGATCGCTACAAGAGTTTCCTGCCTTCACCAAACTCGAGAATAATTCCTACCATTCTACCAACCCATTCTCATGTATGCAGCTGTTACTCGCTGCTCCTACTATCTTCCTTAGCATTACTCTACTCTACAAACAACTAATCAAGGTATATCCCTACATACTTACCTGTAGTATTAGATTTGTCGTTTTGATCATTATAAAATTCTAATTTATAGGATGCAAGTGTTCATAACTGTCTTGTTCATCTAATTCGATTTTCCACAATGTAGTTCATTCATCAAAATTATTCGGCACACAACACGTATTTTGGAAAAAGGGTCAAATACACCCTTCTACTATCATGGATCAGTCACCTAACCCCATGTACTAAAAAAACAATCATATAAACCCCTTTACTTTATAAAAACATCAATATAGCCATTTTTACCGGAAGCAACCCTCTGGAGCAGGTTAAATGCAAATTTGACTTTTTCTCTTTCATTTATTCTTCTTTTCTCTTTACTTTTCTTAAATATTTGTCCTGACTTCTCTTCCCATTCTTAGGCTTCACAACTTCACAGGGGATGGTGCAGATTTTTTTTAATCTCTCTTCGCTCTCTTTCTCTCTCTATATAGTTGACCGTTTGACCTTGGCAGTGCCTGAATATTGAGTTTGTTAAGTCTCCCGTGTTTGATTTTTGTTGCATATGGGTTTTAAAATTCTAGGGGTGTAGTTTTAGTTGAAGACTCAGAACCCTGTTGTTGTGATGGTATTACTTAACATTCCCATACGTAAGCTCCATATGAATAAAGAATTTACATAGGAATATTTCTGTTTGGCAACCGTTTTCTTTATTGAACATCGATGATATATTCTGTATCATACACACACATATATATAGTTGGCCACAAATTTACAAACCGAAATCATTAATTGGGGTTTGAAGAACGACTGAGTTATCTATTGGTAGTCAAACATATATAAGAAAACAGTGAGAATAGTTCTAGATTAAGCTTTAATAGAGGAGTTCTGTTAAAGAAAATAGCCTCATCGGCAACGCAATTTATATACAAGTAGAGGTAAACTAAAAATGTTTGCTCATATAGAAAATTAATAAATAAATTGATAAAGACGAAATGGAAAGAAAAATGATTAAGATGCAGAGGACGTAGAGGTGGGAATGGAGGAGAAGGGTGTAATTGTGTAAATAGAGGTGACCGGCTAGAATAGGTTACCCTCCAAGTAATTTGGTTAAAATGATTGATTTTAAAAGTAAACGGGTTTATATGATTGTTTTTTTAGTACATGGGTGTATGTGACGGTTCTATGATAGTAGAAGGGTGTATTTGACCCTTTTCCCACGTATTTTATGCCTGCAAAATGTTCGACAAAATACCCCATTTAAAATACAACACCTTTCACATACTTCATTATACTATAACAACCTTCACTTAAACTTCAAAAAATGCAAACACCTTACTTCAACATTATCAAAATCGCAGGCATATTATAGGACAAAAAGAGATGCAGCTTGTCTTAATACATTTAACACTACAAATATCAATTAGAATACTACTTTGAATCTCAAGTAATTCAGTGATGATTTAATAGGAAGAAAATTTAATAAAGAATTTATTCATTAGATACCTTACAATTAAGTGGCAGAGTACTTTCAATTACAAAGAACATGGAGCGATAGGAAAGAGATTTCAAACGAGAGTATATACAATTGGTAAACCAACATTTTTTGTTTCTTTTAAAATTATATTCAACATTTTATAATACTTTTACATTTAAATTCATGTCTTTTATTCTTTTAATTTAGTTTTACCTATTTTTTCTATTCTTATATTTAGATTTTTAAATTCTATTTTTCTAAAGACTTACAAAAAACTGACCTGCTATATATAGAAGATAAAGTTTGATAAAACAGTTGAATTACATCTTTTTTTAAGTAAGCGTCTTATAAGATTTTGGATACTTTTTTGTATGAGGTTAAACAAAGAGATATATAGTATAGGACTATAGGTATCTACTTTAATTCGTTTCCTAATGTCAATATTTAAGAAAGTCAATTCTCCAAATTCAAAACTAAACTGGGTTTAGTTGTTTGCAAATGAAAGATTATGTTTCTTAAATAACGGGAGATATAAATGGGTAATGAGTGTGTTAGTATTTTGATAAGCATACAAACATGTATTACTATTGGGTAGGCAGCAGCGGAGTATTGACAAGCAGGCAGATTGTTCTGGTCTCTCCAAGGCCGGCCTGAGTGAAGATCAACTATTCTGGTCATCCCTAAAACAAATGCCTGGAAGTATGCTTCCTGGTTTCCCCTATACATGACCACGTAGCGCCTGATATCGTAGCTGGTGAAGAGTATTGTAGGATTTGAACACCCCTTTTAAAGACACCAAATCCTTGAAGAATGGTTGTTGAAGACATTAGGCGTGGTGTCCACACCTAAGTGACATTTCCATCCCCACCAAGTAGACACATCTTCTCTAGCTTTTCTCTGAACTCAAGGTGAGTGGCGGGTTCAGTTTACCCGAGCCTGATTGGTTGTAAAGCTGGAAAACGATGAAGAAGCACCTGCATTTATTCAGGGAATGCAAGCCATAGACGGCAACCGGGTCTTGGACTGAAAGATAGAGTGTGGTGAAGAGGTTAATGAGGGAGGTTGCTTTTGTTCTCAGTCATGACATATTATACTGTGTGAATCCTGTTGGCTTGCTGTTAAGCCGTCCAACCTTACCAGCTTCACATCCCAATAAAGCCCATTACAAATTTTCAGACTTAGGAAGGATAGTATTAGTAAGTACAAGAAAATCGTTAACAATTACTCCCATTAGGGAAAATTAAATGTTAAAATAAATATGTCATTAATATACATGTTTAGAGTAAAGTCTCGCATGATCTCAATTGTCATGCAAGTTCTTTGAAGTTTGAACAAATTTCACTACTACTTATGGATCCCTCATTTGCTATAGCAGTGAATTATAAATATGGTTTAGTGTGAAAAAATACGGAAATACCTGCCTTTAATTACCTGATAAAATTTCATTTATGTCTTGTTACCTAATGAATAACTGCTATTTAAATGATGGATGATAATTGAAGTTTAAAAAGTATAAGGACATGCAACTCAGTTCTGATACTTCACAACCAAACACAAAAAAAAACTTTCTCTCTTCTCTAAAAAACTGGAGAGGACTTAAAAGAAGATTATACAGAGAACTGGAGATTGGAAAAGATTTTATTGAAGTAGGCGACACTGAAGAAGGTGTCGCTCAGGTACGTCGCCTGAGGAGTTGGATCTGCGTAAATATTAAAAAAATTGAAAACCTGCGTCGTTTTCCATTTCCAACTCTAACGGCCTGTTTGGATGAGGTGTTGAGGAGTGTTAGTAATGGAAGTGTTAAGGGGTGTTAGTCTTAACACTTGTTTGGGAGAGAAATTTAAAAAAAAATGGAGTGTTAGTAAGTGTATAAAAGTGTTAAGGGAAACCTTCCTAACACCTCAATATGTGACTTTTTCAACACTCCAAATTGGAGTGTATTGAAGTGTTGGACTAATCTTGCCCTTTCACGTTGTTCTATCGCCATCCCGCAGCTTCCGTTTTTTCCCACCCTGAACATTCATTCGATTCTTTTTCTCCATCTCCACCAAGTTAGTTCTTATCTCACCTTCTCTGTAACTATATTATACCAAGTATATACGAACATTCTTTCAAAGTTTCATGATGTACATATGAGAATATTGCAAACCGAGTATATTGTATTTACCAGAGGTCAGAGTGTGTTTTATATGCATCTATTCAAATATGCTTTGCTGGGTGCGATTCTAGAAACTGCAAAAGCTGGTGATAAATCGCGTGTGGGAGTATAGTCCACCGGTGTACGGGCCGTACGGCCGACTAGATACGCGGTCAAAGGAACCGAACACTACCGAGAAAGAAAGAGCAAGTGCGTCGGGATTGGGATGTGAAAGAAGCAGAGTGTTGCTGATGGGCTTCAAGTCGGCTGCAGAATGGTAGTGCAGCGGCGGAAGGGAAACTGATACCAGATCTGTGAAAAATTATTGAACATTCGAAGCTTTGAACTGTAGCAGGTTTTAAAACAATATATCTAGGATTAAAACGAGGGTATTAAAATGAGGACATTATGGTCAATTTTACTTAAAACACTTCCGTTATTAACACTTCACTTTTTTAACTCTCCCAAACAAGGTAAGTTTATGTCTAACACTTACACTTACTTTCCCTTCCGGGCCATTGCCAACACTTACTAACACTTCCATTACTAACACTCCATCCAAACGTACCGTGAGAGTCGCTTCGGAAATCCGACTAGTAGAGTCGTATTCTTTCCCTAGGCATGAACGACGAAGATCGACGATCCCACGTTCTTACGAGTTTACCAGTTGATCCAGTGATCTCCCAGCGTTTTCTGATCTTAGGCACGATCCAGCTTGACCTTACAACCTTAAGTCGTAAAATCGTACAAGTTAGCAATCTTAGTCGCGACCTTACAACCTTGGTTAAATCACCTAAACCTAATGTTTCGACCTCAAACTCTTCCATTATTCTATCGTTCTTATCAATATGTTGAGCGCCGCTACTTTCAATCGTCAACTAAGTTATTAGAATCATAAAAGAGATGTACTATCATGGAAGAGAACACTGACACTCACTAGTCACTACCACAGGTTGTATTGTTGCAGTTAAAGTTAAATTGGGTGGCCGTGGTATAAGGAGTTTAGTTAGTTGTTCAAGCTCATATCCATTATTTCAGGTTTTACTAGTGTGTGGCTTAATTTTGTATTCTGATATTCTGTATACGCAATTAAATTTTTGACTTTTTCAAATCCTCTACTTTGTTGCTGGTTGCTGGTTTTTTGAATCCTCTACTTTGTTGTTTCATGATCATGAAATAGGGGTACGAGTTTTACCCAATTTATGTCATTTCCAAAACAGACCTCACAAAATATATTTAACTAATACGTAGTATTAATTTAATAAAGAAATGATGTAATTATATGAATTGGTCTTTAAGAGTTTAAGAGTTATTAGATGCTTGGTACATTGTTATTGTCTTCCTCAATAACAGTTTTATGTAGATGACTCCTTACAGGGTTTTAGCTCTCTTGAAATCGCGTACTGCATCGAGATGGAGTTGCAGGCCATTTCAAAAACGGGAGACCAAGATTTTGCACCAAAAAATTGTTACTCTCGGCTTGCAAAGCAGCATCCCATTATCAAAGGGCCTTACAGATTTGTACTGTTGTTGCCAAGATTTCCGATCCGCCAAGTTGGTCTTCCAGAATCTTAACAACCCTCTGGACATCACTTTATGGAATGGCCTCATGGCGGCTTATACCTGCAACTCCGGCTTCATCGAAGCTCTTGAGCTCTTCATCAGGTTACTGCTCTTATCCCCTTACCTCAAGCCCGACGCCTACACTTATCCCAGTGTTCTTAAGGCATGTAGCGGTCTAGGTTGCCACGTGCAAATCGGTAAAGCAGTACACGGCCGCTTGATCAAGACTGGTTTCTTGTTTGATGTGGTCGTTGCAAGCTCTGTGGTGGGAATGTATGCAAAAGGGGGTGATTTTAAAGCAGCAACTGAGGTGTTTGATGAAATTCCCGTCAGAGATGTGGCTTGTTGGAATACTCTTATTTCATCTTATTACCAAAGTGGAGAGTGCGGCAAAGCTTTAGAGTTGTTCGAGAAGATGAAGGATTCTGGAAGCACGCCAAACTCTGTGTCTTACACAGCTGCCATATCTTCTTGCGGAAGGCTTCTGGATTTAGACAGAGGCGAGAAGATCTATGCTGAACTTGCGAAAGATGGGGTTTCCCCAGACTGTTTTGTTTCCTCTGCTCTTGTGGACATGTTTGGGAGATGCGGTCATATAGAGAGAGCAGAGGAGGTGTTCAGGCGAATCCCAAACAAGACTTTGGTTTCTTGGAATGCCATGATTTCCGGGTATAGTTTGAGAGGCGATAGCAAGGCGTGCATTGACCTTCTTCTGAGGATGAATGAAGAAGATATCAAACTTTCTCTGACAACCTTAACCAGCTTGCTGATGTCGTGTTCCAGATCGGCCCAACTGTTGCACGGTAAGTTTGTCCATGCTTACATCATCAGACACAATATAGAAACCGATATGTTTGTTCAATGCTCGCTAATTGATCTCTACTTTAAATGTGGAAAAGCTGAGACCGCCAAACGAGTCTTTAGTACAACCCCAAAAGGCGATGTAACTGCCTGGAATACAATGATCTCTGGGTTCGTGTCATCCGGATTTTACTTGGATGCCCTTGACATCTATAGTGACATGAATGTGGTGGGAAGTATAAAACCTGATGCAATCACGTTCACTAGTGTATTAGTGGCTTGTTCACAATTGACAACCTTAGATAAAGGGAGAGAGGTTCATAATAGTATAGTTGATCATAAGTTCGATTCAAATGAAATAGTAATGGGAGCACTACTGGACATGTATGCCAAATGTGGTGCTGTTAATGAAGCTTTTGAAGTGTTCTCCCATCTTCCCCGGAGAGATATTGTCTCATGGACCTCTATGATTGTGGCTTACGGGTCCCACGGCCGGGCACTTGAAGCTTTACACCTCTTCCATGAAATGCTCCAACTGTCTGATATTAAACCTGACAAGGTCACATTTCTTGCAGTCATTTCGGCTTGTAGCCATGCGGGATTAGTTGATGAGGGTTGCCATTATTTCAATTTAATGATTAATTATTATGGAATCAAACCTGGAATTGAGGACTACTCTTGTCTCCTAGATCTTCTAGGACGTTCCGGAAGATTAAGTGAAGTGTATGGAATTCTTCAGAGACACCCTTCCATGAGAGAAGATGTTTCGTTGTTAAGTACACTGTTTTCTGCTTGCTATATGCACAAGGAAGAAGAAGGTATCAGGGAGGAAGTTGCAGAACTTCTAATCCAGAAAGGTTATAATGATCCATCAACTTATGTGGTTATGGCAAACATGTTTGCAATTAAAAAGGAATGGAGCAAAGTGATGGATATGAGAATGAAGATGAAAGAACTTGGGTTGAGGAAGAACCCCGGTTGTAGCTGGATTGAAGTTGACAAGAGAATGCACACCTTCTTTGCTGATGACCAATCATTACCAGCTGCCGAAATGGTATACCAATGTCTGAACACAATAAGAAACCATATTGACACATCTGAAATTATGGTGATTTGGGACCAGTGGCATTGCCACCAAGACATGGTGAATCTTTGAAAAGTACACATCGAACGTGAAGGTAACGCAACAACTATGTCGCAAATGTTGCTTTTTAAACATTTACCAGCGGTGCATAATAAATGTTGATAAATCATAATAATAAAAATGTTGATCAATCTGAGGCTTTTAAAGAAATGTTAATTACATCATTATGGTTATAAATCATAATAATTTTAGCAGGAAAAAAACAGTTTTATGTAGATAATTCCTGCAGTTACTGCCCAAAAACAGAACTATAGACTCCTCCCTATAAAGGATTGTACATAATATCTTTGATAGTATATGTTGACAGGGGTGTTATCCATTGTGTTTAGCATAAGACATGTCTTCCAGGGCTTCTATATAGCACGGTGGTGGGCGTGCTATTCGTGGTCGAGTAAATAATGGTGCTTTTGTTGGTGCGGGAACAACCCGAAACTTGTCTTTAGGGGAACATATGACTGAATGGTCATCACTCACCCAACACCCCCGCATCAAATGCAAGCACCTCATTTGCTTCAATTACTAGGGCTGATCTGTTTATGTAGCCTAACGTGACACAACAAAATGTCCCACACACAGCACTGCGACCACATCATAGTCGGTGAGTAAGTAATTTATTTGAAATACCCAATTATTCTTGTAATGTTTCAACTATAAATGCAGCTGATACATGTTTGTTATTAAACATTCATTATTATTCAATATTTTTTGTAGTCTGAAAGTAAATCATAAAGTGAAAAGTCTTAGAAAACTATTGTCACAAAGTTGTTTACTGGATGACCACCCAACTATGGAAGTTTGGAACCTAAGGCTCGTGAAGAATACATATCACGATTCTTGGTAAATACTTGTAATATTATTTTGCATCTTTTTTTTGTTTTACATTCTAACTATTCTGGTTGTTATGCAGCAAGAGTATACATGGACACCGTCAGATAATGGACAAATGATTTCCAAACTTCATTCAACGTTTTCTAGTCGTTATACGGCACGCATGTCAAATATGAGACTACATGTACAAAAACAAAATCCAGATTTTCTTGAAGATCAATATTATACAAGATTCATTCCCTACTGACCAGAGCTTGTAACTCCTCACACATGGGTTAAATTATGCAACTATTGGAACTCTGATGAATGGAAGAAGTCTGAATTTGTAAGGTGTAATCGTGTTGGTAAGATAAAACATCCAGTTTGCATTAAGTATATAAAATTAAGCTGGCACATTACACAGCTTGATTTAGCTTTTATGTAAATAAAATATAACTATGGTCCAGTGTATTTTAGGCAATGAAAGCTAAAACAAATATGTAGGAAACCTTGGTGAGGGTGAAGTTCCTGCTAAAACAAAAGGTAGAAAGTCAAGAGAAGTTTTTTATTTTGAAATCGTAAGTAGTTAAAGTTGTTTTGGATTGATTTTTGGATGTGATGTACTATGTATAATTTATGATTAATTTTTATTTAATTAATAGGCGGTAGAAATTGGCCGAATTCCCATAATGGAGGACTTTGTTGATGAGTGGTGTACAATTGACCTTACACAGACCAGCCGCATCCGACAACCCATGCTCGTTGATTGGTATGGTGATTGTAAAAGAGTAATTTTTTGTGTGTGCTAACCTTTATCCTTCTAAATGTGTAGCTAATTACTTTGTATTGTTGCCCATATGTTAATATTATTTTGGAAGAGCAGATTTTTGTACGAAAACACCCATAGTAGGGGAAAACTCAATGGATAGATAGAAGCTCTAGAAATGAGGAAACTGTGATATAGTTTAATTTACATTACTATTCTGTAATACAGTAATTTTATCGTGTACGCATGAAAGAAAAATATGGACCAGATCAGGCACAACATCCGATGTTTGACTATGAGATATGGGCAGAGATTGGACTATTAGTTGGCGTACCAGGACAATTATCTCATCCTCATTTGCTTCAACCATCTAAACCGGAGGAGGTATACTATTACGTAAAATTCTTGTATCTATGTTTTTTTGTATAATAAAAATCCAATACTAACTACTTATATAAGTCTAATTTATCCGTTTGGGAATTTTTTTACTACTTCCTACTCCGTATAATTTATCCTATGTGGAGGTGGAGGCATATGACAATACACGTATTTTCCTATATAATTTAGGAGAGATTGAACCTAGAAGTGGAGAGTATGATGAAATAGTGTGAATGTTTTGAATGTGAGTCATTCATTTGGGAATACCCTTTTAGGATTTACAAAGGCAGTATATATAGGAAAATCCGTGTCTAGGCTTCTAATGTGGGTCTAACAGACCCGGTTATATAAATAGACTAATAATATAAAAAGCTAATCTAGAAGATACAAATGATCATAAGCTTACAATATTATAAATAACATGCGCTAAGCGTGTGTGAGCCGTTGTCCAGGCCCAAAAGTCGTGAGAGACCTGGAGTCTGAGTCTGTATACTCTATCAGTAATAACCATTGAGATTTTGCATGAGACTGACTTTGCTTTGAGTGTGCTTGATTATTTTATTTTAATATAGGCGATTTCTATTAGATATAAACAAACTTTTATAAATTGATACATTTTCTAAGTATTATACGGTCCTATCCTTTTTCCAAATTCTAATTTAAAATGATTAAATGATCAAAAAATCTAAAATGCTTAAAACGTTGTGTATGAAATTAAAAGTGAAATACTTTTGTTCAAATTTAATTTGATATTTGTAAAAATATTCTTCTTCTATAATATAGTTAAATATTGTGTAACGTGTAAGAGATAAATTGCAGTATCACCATAACAAATTAAATTTTAGAGTGAAGTTTGTTTTCTAGTGACATCATTATCACTAAAAATGTATGCTAATGATGGTGACATCATTATCACTAAAAATGTATGCTAATGATGGTGACATCATAGCCTATTAGAGACTTGCATTGGCTTACTAAGTAGATGTTTCAACAAATCTACAAATTCAGTTCAAAAGCTCCAAGGATCATTGCCAGATATTGTCTCATATTTCCTTTTCAGTTTGTCTTATTAAGATTGTTTCATATCAAATTTGATAAAATTTGTGTGATTCTAAATCATTCTTACTTTATTCAATATCAATTACATAAATTCATTTTTTAATAAGTACCTAAAATCACTTTCTCGTACCTCAATATTAGTGGGACGTAGTAGTAATTGACGGTTGTTTGTTGGAAATGTTTCTAGGAGATTAAATTATTCCCTAAGCGAATATAAGCCTGGCAGGCATTGATCCTATGTATCTATGGACACCATGTCCCATCCCAACCAGCAGGTCTAGCACTAAACAAACTTGAAGTTATATTACAGGATTATGGATCGCAAACCCATTCATAAAAAAAGCTGCCAAGCACTGACCGATTAAAGACTGTTACTCATTCTTCAAAGGAGATTTTCAGCAATGGACATGCCTGTTAGTAAGTTCTTTGTTTCCTCCCCTCTCTTTCAAAACATCTATTTCATGTCACTTCTGTACGTATTTGTTTGCATATACAAAGGTACATACTTGATTGACGTTTTTGTAAAACATCTATTTAGGATTTTAACTCATTCAATAATTCGACACGTTCATTAATATGTTTGGACGTTTCTCTCTTTTGGGTTTCGTATCATTTGTCCATAGATAGACTGATAGACAGATAGGAAGATGGCAGTAAAAAGATGCAGTTTTGGATTGATTGTATGCTTCTTCATTTTTCCATGTAGGGTACAACAACAACATCCAAGCCTCAGTCCCAAAAGATATTTTTTCCATGTAGGGTACAAGTGTATATATAATATAACTTGGAAATTGTTCAACAGAACGGTTTCAAAATTCCTTTGGGCTGATTTTTAGTAGAAAATCTAGTTTTAGTGCAAAACATTGAAATTTCACTTAAATATTGAACTAATCTGATACCCTAATGTCGAAATGTCAAGAAACATGCTTTAATCACTGAATTTGAAAATTGCATATTTCTTGAAGAATTTATTTGCAAGATTGAAGGAAAAATGTTGAGTAACACCCATTTCAACCAATAAGTCAAAAGCTAATTAGGAGAACTAGCCATAATCTGCTACCAAACGGAGCTTCGAGGGAACATACTTTTACATCATCATATCTTTGCAAGTGCGCTTGGTTATTATGGTATATGATGGACTGGTGTCAAGCTAGTGCTGGACAATTTGTGTCACATGCATACATAACTTTCTTATTATTGTGACATAAAAAGATTTCCTGTTTCCAGTCAGTATATAATTTGAATGTTCCATTATTTAAGAATAAAATTACATACAACTATTCAGTGGACGTTGGGGTTGGAAGAGCAGAAACTAACAGAGTTCAAGAACCATTTGAGGGCATGGCATTCGAGTCTGAATCGGCAGGAAGAGCACTCTATGTGTATTAACCCATGTATTATCTTCTCGTAGGTCTCAATATGAAAAATGTGTTATATCACGTGAACTCGGATGTAGAGAAGTTCTGCACACTGTAAAGGATGCAAGCATGAAGCAGTATTATAGACAGCGTGAAGGTTGTGAAGCAATGATTGTAATACAGAGAGAAAAAAAATGGGACCATGTGAGTGGTGAGGAAGTTTGTGAGAAACCATAGTCATCCCTTGACGGCAGATTCACCCCTCAATGGCCATTTATCTTCCGTAAGATTCCTTTTTTCTTTCTTTTTTGTATGAAAAAGTTATTGTGTTTGTGTTCTGTGATCGTTAAGGTTTGTCTGGAATTTGGATAAAGTTATTGAAAGAAAATCTAGGGAAATTTTGGAATGGAAATGTGAGGAAAACGGTAAACATTTGTTCAACCTGAAATGAGTTATTCTTGATATTTGTTAGAATTACACATTGCTCAGTTAAGGAGCAAGTCATGGGTTAATAAGTCTATGAGTTGAACTAACAAAAGGGTTGGATTCAAACTTTGAGTGTCTTATGGCCCAATAGAGGTTCCCAAATCCAATCCTGAATTTTATGGCCCAATTGAAAACTCAAAATATGTGTGAATCTTTTAAACACATTAATCATATTTCATTACCCTTTTGCATTTGTTTGAGGTAAAGCCAAACACAAGAATGCAGATTTTCTTATCTTTATTTTCTTTCCTTGGTGTTTTATGGGATCCAAGCGCACCTCAAATAATTCTATTTATTTGCCTCGTGTGCAGCTTTGCAATTATATTCTTCTTTGTGTATAGCTATAAGCCTATAATGATAGATGAATCAAGAATGTTTGTTTGCATGTGGCTCTCAAGTATAACATATGTTGAAGCATATTGTGTTTTTATTTTTTTAAAAGCTTTTCAAGTAACACTTGGGTAAAATAAAATCACTATATGACATGATTCGACTAGGGCTGCAGAAGTAAGTTATGTTGTGTAACATTATTAGATATAGCAGTAAGTGGTGCACTAAATATGTAGTCCTCTACTCCTCTTTGATTTTGGTCATGATTTCCTCAATACATCTTTTGTTTTCTTTTCTTTTCTAGCCAAAACTATATTTCTCCCATTTTATAAATGATTAGGAGAAAAGAAAGCTATCACACAAACACGAAAGCCCATCCATAAGTGCTATAAGTGCTATCTCATTTAAGGACTTGACTGAAGTGTTCTTTGAAAGCCCTCTTATATGCTTCTTCCCTGCTTTGTTATGTAAGAATTAAAAATATTATTTGTCCTGTAAAGGTACTTTTCAATAAAGGTGGGAGGACTAAAGGTCAAAAGGAATACGAATTGTGCACCCAAAGTGGAAGATTTAAAAGTTAAAGCTGATAGTGGAAATGACTAATTACTCTTGCAAAATACAATGGAAAACTCTTCAATACCAGTCTTAACTGTCATAACCTTTATTTGTTATGGTATAATTCCGATTTTCCCCGTTTACTAACGGCACGGTTACGTCTTTCATCTTTATCGTACATGTGTATGAAAACACTAGGGTGCATGATAATGGTGCTATGCGCATAAGTTAATGATATAGAGAATTGGAACTCCCTGAGGCAGTTCATGCTATAAAAACTGAAATTTTTGCCATTTCCAATGCCAAACCTTTTCCCTCTAATACCACCCAGAACCCTTTCACCATTTGTATAACTAAACCCTATAAGCCCAATAATGCTTTAGATGTTAAGTCTTGGACAAAGCCTCCCACTGGTCGCCACAAAATAAACCTTGCCACAAGGCAGTTTACCCCTACCCTGTGCCGTACTGCTGCAACCCGCTGGTCGCCACAAAATCCGTGATGAATGAGGCAACTATTTTGGCCACCCACCACTTGCACGCATAATAGTCATGATCTGACCATAGCCTCTTATGATGCTATCATTGACACTATTCTCCACATCATTAATACTAATGTGTCTAATTTTGTTCTTGAGGTTGATAATAGGGACATTTACGAAGGAATGAAAGGACTGTCACCTCAACATTGGAAGCACTGGACTAGCTACAAGAGATCCAGAGAAGGCTCAAAAACTACAACTGTACAATCACGCATATCCATCCAAAGATCAATAGAGCACGGAGTATTTGGCTCTTAGAAACATTTCTATAAAAACCTTGAATCATCACTTTAATCATTTTGTTGGTATCTTAAAGTTTGATGCAATTGGTTATCCTTATGCATTTGATTCTGAGTAGGTTTTGGTATAATCCTCCTACTCTTTGTAGTAAGTTTTCTTTCATAATAAACACTTAAACAGGTAGGGTGTTCCCTGGCCCCTACTCCAAGAAAGCCAATAAGCTTTCTTGGTCTCCAACCAGGTCAAAAAAAAAATAGCGAATTGGAATAACTATTGAACCTTGTAATTGTAGTTGTACTATAAGTCTATACTTATTGACAATCATTTTCTTATACGTTGAAGATTTGGTAATGTTATCACTTGGCACTCTGAATTACTTTGGGTTTGTTTAGGTAATGGCGTTTTACGCCAAAACACTATTTATGCAATACTTGAACGCTGCAATATGCCGGCCTGCCGGGTGTTGATGGATGAAACGCCAAAACCCAAACATGAGCTTTATCTTCTTGGTTAAGTCCGTTATACATAAAGACAATACACAATAATGTGAATTCAAAATATAATATTTTATGCATTAATTTTATCTATTGCGATTTATTTTCTTTTTCTCTTTTTTTCATTAGAAAATGTTCAAGCATTATTGATTGGAAAATTTTCACTTTTTGCTTTAGGAGTATATATATTCTTCTTATGTCAAGTGTCAACCCCACATCAGATTCGTGTTTTTTTACTTGCATTTGGTAAATTGAGAGTAGAATAAAATATTTAAATGGATGTGTGAAAATTGATATATAGAAATTGAGGTATTTAGAGAAATATTAGACCACCACCACCCTACCCCCAACCCACTCCCAAATGGCTATATAGCCATTTATAACTATTGGCAACAGCTATGCCACACCACTCCTTAATCAATTTTTAAATGATGACCCAAATGAATCTTAATAATATCATTTATGTTTGGCCTATATAATCTCACATACAAACTTTACTTTTTATTTTATCATTTCTGCTAGAATAACTCAATAAAATCTAGAAAAAAATTCCCGGTTATTACTAATTGACTCTTGATTTCTAAATATTTGACCCTTTTCATACATTCCAAAAAAGTGACTTGTTTGTCTTTCTCCCTTCACGCACGCTGCTTCCCTTTCATTCGCCGCAAGTCATCGAATGCCAGGCCATTCGGCATCTCACGGTATCCAACGAACATCTCATCTCCCCCAACGCAGCTTTCTCCATCTTCGCTCCCAGCGAATTGAAGCACACACCCGCACCATTCAACTCCTCCTTCCTCCTATCTACAGACCTCAGCTTCCCTTGCAATCGACCCTACAGTTTCCATCTTCCGGCGCAATCTACCTTCACGAATGGTAGGATTTTAACCTCCGTCGTCGGCAGCAGTATGGACGAAAACTCCGATTTGAGGCCTATCTTCTCCCATGGACGAAGACTCCGATTTGAGGCCGAAAGTTCTGGATCCACCTTCCTCAATGGGTGACGACTCGGTTTTGGGCCCGTCGGTGCTGGATTTGCCATCTTGAAGGGCAATGACTTCGATTTAGGGCCGCCACCGCTGGCGGAGGTGCGGTTGTTGTATTCTGTTCTTCCTGCTTTCCTCAAATGAAGAAAGAAAGCTTGAATCTGCCTGCTTCTTGTCCTCTGCACAGGCCTGCTCGCTTCCTCCATTCTAGATCTACGGCAATGTTGCAGCGTCTGGGGAGTGGCGGGGTAGCGATGGTCCAGGGATTTGGGTGACAGGGGCATGGGAGATGAGATTGGGGCTAGAGAAATGGGGTGGGGAGCTGGCGGTGGAGCTGGGGGCTGGGGAGGGGGAGGTGGCTGGGGGCCGGGGAGTCAAGCCGGGGACAGGGCGGTGGTGGCACGATGATGGGCAGAATCAGCGGTAGGGTGGTACGGTTTCACTGTGGTGGTGAAGGCGTGACTATAATGGGCAGGGGCAGGGGTGTGCGGGTTGCGGCGGACTAGTCGGGGCGGCGAGGGCAATCACTGACTGAACGATGGCGGCAGTATCACTGACCGACGACCAAAGTCACTGGACGGGGGCAGCGACGGCAGTCACTAGACAGGGCGGCAGGGATAGTCACAGGATGGGGCGGCGACCGCAGACGAGGCGGTGACGGAAGTCACTAGACGGGGGCGGCAGCGGCAGTCACCAGATTGCACGGCAGCGGCAGTCACTGAACGGGACGGCGGTGTTGGCGTGCACTAATCGTGGCAACGGTGGCAGTCACCGGACAGGGTGGTCACTATTTGAAAATTGAAAGTGACCAAAATTGAAAGTGACTAAAATTGAAAGTGACTGCCAGTCACTGCGTATCAATTCTTAATTATACGGCCAGGTGTATTAGAAGGTCATATTATTGGAAATTTGTGTTTTAGCTCACTTTTTTTATCAAACCGTCTCTACTTAGTAATATCTGTATAATAATTTGTGTTTTAGCTCACTAATGGAATGATGAAGAGAAGAGAGTAATGAGGAATCGGTAAATTGCTTAAAAGTGGGCATATTGATTTGGTTTAACTGGACTAAACCGTATTATAAAGAAATTAAGACTGAAGAAATTTCATTTTGTCTTTGATCAATGCAGAGTACAATATTTATATACATAAATGGAGGCAACTGAAAAGTTAAAGAACACATGTCTATCCTAGAGAAAACAAATGGGTGGGACTAATAATTAGTTAATTACAAAGTAATTAATACAATAAAATAATCCCAATACCCCCTCAAGTTGGAGCATGAAGGTCCGTAATGTCCAACTTGCATAATAATTCCTGAAAATTGCTTCACCAAGAGCTTTGGTATGAATATCAGCCAATTGAGACGAAGTGTGCACATAAGAAGGTGAGATAGTCCCTCAAAGAATTTCATCACGGACAAAGTGACAATCAATTTCAATGTGTTTTGTTCGCTCATGAAACACATGATTATGTGCAATATGTAAAGCAGCTTGACTATCATAGTGTAACGGAACTAACGATGTTTGCAAGACACCTAAATTCTTCAACTAACAAAGCTTTTAACCATAGGATCTCATATGTAGCGGATGCCATAGCACGGTACTCGGCTTCGGCAGAAGAGCGCGAGACAGTAGCTTGTTTCTTAGTTTTCCAAGAAATCGGCGAACCACCAAAAAATACAAAATAAGTTGTGATAGAGCGTATACTCGAAGGAAAACTAGCCCAATCTGCATCACAATAGGCTTCCAACGTAAGATCAGAATTAACTTTCAACAAAATTCCCTGTCCGGGGCTAGATTTTAAATACCGTACAACCCGAAGTGCTGCCTCCCATTGTGACTTGGTTGGTTGTAGCATGAATTGTGCCAGAATATGGACCAAGTAGCATAGTTCAGGTCGTGTAATAGTTAAGTAGATTAAGCAGCCGACAAGACATCGATAACATGAAGGATCAGACAATGGTTCATCAGAGGCCAATGCCAGGCGGTGATTTTCCTCCATCGGAATAGTAGCAGGTTTTGCACCAAGAAGGCCAGTCTCAGTCAAAATGTCAAGAGCATACTTACGTTGATTGAGAAGTATTCTGCTTTTATTACGAGCAACTTCAATGCCTAAAAAGTATTTTAGCTTTCCCAGATCTTTCATATGAAACCGATTGCTAAGATAAGCCTTGAATTGAGCAATGGTTGTGCTATTGTTTCCAGCAATAACCAAATCATCAACATAAACCAAGATACTCATACTAATACATCCCTTTTGATACACGAACAAGGAATGATTAGATGTACTAGCACAAAATCCATATGCACATAAAGCAGCGACAAGTTTTGCATACCAACAACGAGGAGCTTGCCTCAAACCATATAGAGATTTACGAAGCCTACATACCTTTCCTGGTCTGTCGATATTGAATCCAGGTGGCAGCTTCATATAGACTTCTTCATTGAGGTCACCGTGAAGAAATGCACTGTGCACACCCATTTGATGTAATTCCCAATTCTTATTTGCGGCTACTTTTAGAAGAGTGCGAACTATCACCATTTTCACTGTGGGAGAAAAGGTCTCAACAAAGTCTACTCCCTCGGTCTGATAATTACAAAAAACAAGTAATCGTGCTTTGTATCGTTCAACAGTACCATCATACCAACGTTTAATGCAGTACACCCACATGCATCCAATAGCGGACTTCCCAGGAGGCAAATCCTCCACACTCCATGTCTGGTTGTCCTCCAATGCTCTTATTTCCTCTTCCATTGCTTTTCTCCAACGAGGATCACACATTGATTCTTTAAAGGAGGTTGGTTCCTTTTCCGCTGCAATTGCTGCAAGGTAACGACGATGGGCAACAGAAAAAAGCATTACAGTTCACAAAATGAGTTATAGGATAGGGAGTACCTGGGGACGAAGCAAGTGTGGGTGTAGCATCTGTGGGGGGAACCGGCGTCATATATGTAACATAATCTCGGTAGTGGACATTTGGAAACTTCTTTCATCTTCCTTTACCAAGATTTTCACTAGTGACATCCTCTGCAATATGTTTTTGTTCACCTTCATTGAAATTGGTCCCATGTTGAGAATCGTGTGCTTCATTTTCAACTTCGTGCACCTCTAGCTTGTTGTTCTGGGTCCAAGATTTCTTCTTGATTTTGGGAAGTTACCTTTTCAACTTGAGAGTTGCTTTGCATGATGTTCAAAGGTTCTGCTTCAAGATCAACAGATTGTGTGCCACAAGGATCAGAATGAATGACTCGATCTCCATCAAGAGTTACACTCTCCAGCTCACCTTCTAATATGTCGGATTTAAATGCAGCACCTCATTTTTGTTAACAAACGGAAAAATATTCACATAAAATACCACATCTCGTGACTGAAAATATTCCCCGGTTCCTAAATCAAACAAGTTCCAACCCTTTTTCCCAAAAGGATACCCGAGAAAAACACACCGACGACTTCGACTACTAAATTTATTATGCAAATTGAGCTCCTTGGCATAACAAAGACATCCAAAGACTCGTATCAAACTAAGATCTGGAGGTCGTCCAAATAATAACTCTAGTGGCGTTTTGCCACTAAGAATACGTGAGGGGGTTCTATTAATTAAGTAGGTTGCAGCAAGCACACATTCACCTCAAAAATCAATAGGTAGAAAACTTTGAAAACGTAAAGCACGAGCTACATTCAAAATGTGACGGTGCTTACGTTCTACTCTAGCATTCTGTTGCGGTGTTTTAACCATTGAGGTCTGATGAATAATTCCTTCTTCACGTAGGTAGTTACTCAACTTTTTAAACTCAACCCCGTTATCACTACGTAAAATTTTCTCCCTTTTTTTAAATTGTCTTTCGATTAGTGCAAAGAAATTCAATAGCAAACATGGAGCATCACTTTTATTTTTCATCAAATAAACCCAAATACTTCTTGAATAGTCGTCAACAATAGTTAAAAAATATTTCGAGCCACAAGCACAGTTCTCATGATAAGGACCCCAAATATCACAATGAATTAAGTCAAATAAATTGTTTGCTTTATTTTCACTTATCGGAAAGTTGTCACGAGTTTGTTTAGCTCTTTGACAAACATCACAAGGTTTTTCAGCTAACTTACGAACATTTTTATTCAAATAACCAAATTGTGGTAAGAACTCTAACACTTTCAACGAAGGATGACCCAATCTTTTATGTTGTTAACTTGAACTGGTTCTCCCATTGAGATGTAAAAGAGCCCCTCCAATCTGCTCACCCACACCAATCTTCGTCCTCGAGATACGGTCCCGCACAACACAACTCATGTTAGTGAAGTGTATACTCAGTCTATTGTCTTGCAGCAGTGTTGACACAGATAGCAAATTACAATTGAAATTTGGCACAAAAAGTACATTCTTTAGGGTGAGTTTTTCATTTATTTTAACTAAACCGACTTTTATGGTTTGAGTGCTAGAGCCATTAGGCAGTCTGACTCCAGTGGGCTCAATATCAATCAGAGTTTCAAACAGGCCGACATCACAACAAACATGGTGAGTTGCACCTATGTCAATAATCCAAGTCTTATTTGTCTTACCATTCAGTCTCACGTTATGCGTGGACGGTGATGTTTCGCTGAGAACAACGTTAGCCTTTGCGGCAGAACCTGCATTTTCATCCATAGCAGAAACCTTTCCCATAGAAGCAGTGTTTCGTCCTTTCCCTCCTCCACGTCTTCGATCTGGCCAGTCTTCGGGATAGTCGTGCTTTACAAAACAACGGTCCTCTAAGTGTCTTGATTTTGAACAATAGGTGCACCATAAAGTGGTGCTGCTATGGACAACGAAGCTCATAGGGTTAGCCAAAACTCCATTCCCTGTTGTTAGGTTGCGTACCTCTTCTTCTTGAATCAACCGAGAATAAACTGTATCAAGTGATGGCAATGGAAAATGGTTCAATTCTTGGTAGACTCGAAACTAGGCCTGGGACCGGTTCGGTTCCTAGGCCAAATATGTGGAACCGTTTGAAAATATGAAATTTTACTAACGGTTCGGTTCTTATAAATTATTTTATAGAACCGATAAGGAACCGAACCGTTCTTAACGGTTCGGTTCTTGTCATTTAACGGTTCCTAGTCTTCGAAAAAATTCTTACAAATCATGACTAAATTTTTGCCAAAAAGACATTCTACGTTTGAAATTACGATACAAATATGCTTAAACAGTTAAATAGAATAATAATTTTAAATACTTTGGACCTTCAAAGTTCCGACCCGCTGGAGTTCTGACCTAATGAGAGGCCTAAGAAGCCTAAGAGAACCGGTGGAAGTGAATAATAGTTTTAAATAGTTGAATAACTAAACTAAAATAATGAATGTAATATAAAAATAAGTAAGTAAATATACATAAAAATATATATACTCATAAGAAATATATATAATTTTAATTATTATATATAACGGTTCCTTAACGGTTCCTAGTACATATTTTTTTCAGGAACCGAGAACCGAACCATTAATAAAAAATAGGAACCGAACCGTTAAAAAATAACTAATAAATGTTGGAACCGAACCGAACCGGGTCATAACGGTTCGGTCCGGTTCGGTTCTCCGGTTCTTGGTTCCAAAGTCCCAGCCCTACTCGAAACTAGGGGTGGGATTTTGGAACCGAACCGTTAACAACATCTAGGAACCGAACCGTTAACAATTAATACATTATTAGTAGGAACCGAACTGAAATGAGTTATAACGGTTCGGTTCCTGGTTCCTATAAAAAATATAGCATGGAACCGCTAAGGAACTGTTATTAAAAAATTAAAAAATAAAATAATATTAGTAGTAGTAGTAGTAGTAGTAGCAGCAGCAATAATAATAATATAATAGCAATAATAACCACCACCACAACAATAATAATAAAACAATATAAGATATTTAACTAACAATTCTAATTTAATCAAAGAAAACGAAGTAATAAATATTGGACATGAGGTTGATATAATACATTAAACTTCTTTCTACAAATCAAGTTTTGTTCCATCACATAAATTTTATAAATACAAAATAACTCAAATAACTTGTAGTTGATTGCACATATTTTACTTTACTATTTTCATGATATTTCTCATTATTAGATTTATTATGAATCAATAGAATGTAACAATGTTTTTATATATCTATACATGCGAACTCAATGTACTTTTTTATGTTTTAAAAGACTTGAAGTAGACGTCTTATTCTTTCTACTATGATGACGAGTAACCTTCATCGCTCCCACACTACAATGCAAACTCAATGTATTTTTTTATGTTTTGAAAGACTTGAAGTAGGCGTCCTATTCTTGCTACTATGATGACGAGTAACCTTCATCGCCCCCACACTACTATGATTTTTATGTTTTATTTATTACATGAAAATTTAAATCATCTTTTGTTCTATTAAGTGTTCACAATTCATTAATTAGGTTTGAGCTTTGATGTTTGAAGTGATTAGAGCTTCAAATAAAATTTTAATACTCGTGTTTTGAATTTTCGACGTGTTTATGTTGTTTGTAGAAAGTAAATTATGTATTAATTCTTAGTGAGAAAAAATTATTCTAGGAACCGGTAAAAGGAAGAACCGAACCGTTTACTACCGGTTCGGTTCCATAACGGTTCTTGATTTTTTTACATAGGAACCGAACCGATTTCATTAGTTAAAACTTTTATAACGGTTCCACTCATTTTGAGTAAGAACCGAACCGGTCCCAGCCCTACTCGAAACCCATTAGAAATTCTCGCACTTGATCCATCTCCCGTCATTTACGAAGCAAAGAACTTAAACCACATTTGCAACCGGCACAGGTACAGGTTGGTAAGGGATCATAATCATTCAAATCATCCCACAATTTCTTTAAGCGTCCATAATAGTTCATGACCGACTCACCGCTCTTTTGTTTACATTCAGCAATTTCAGCTTTTAATTGATATACCTTCACACCATTTCCTACTGAAAATCTCTGTTTTATATCTTCCCATAAATCAAAGGCAACATCTCTGTAGGAAATAGTGGACCGAACAGCAGGATCAATGGTATTAAAAATCCAAGCAACTGATAAAACATACGGAGTAATACAATAGTAGAATATATATGTTATTCTAAGAGAGGGAAACACTCTTATAATGAGGTTGTATTCATCTTACAGAGTCGCGCACACATGCTAGCTATATATAATACATAATGAGTATGCAAAGGAAATGAAAAGATGCATGTGCATGTGAATGGGCCAGGTAGCATACCTCAGCCACGTACTAATGCTAGAAAACATACAAAACATTACATAAAGAGATGTAGACTATTTTAAATAAATAATTATATTTCTATATTGCTAATACTCCCCCTCAAGTTGGAGTGTGAAGGTTACGAACACCCAACTTGCTCCGTAAAAACTGAAAACGGTTTGTACCAAGTGCCTTGGTAAATATGTCTGCTACCTGATTGTCTGTGGAGATGAACTTTGGTTGAATTTCTTTAGTAGCAACTCTTTCTCTCACAAAATAGCAGTCCATTTCTACATGTTTGGTTCTTTCATGGAAAACTGGATTAAGTGCAATATGGCGTGCTGCTTGATTGTCACAAAAAATTGGTGTCGGACCTATTTGAGCAAGTGTAAGATCTCGGAGTAGCCAACGTAACCATAATATTTCGCTGACTGTGACAGCCATGGCACGATATTCTGCCTCAGCAGATGAACGAGAGACAACAGATTGCTTTTTGGTTCGCCAAGATATAGGAGAATTTCCAAGGGTGATGAAATAACCGGTACTCGAACGGCGTGTGAAAGAGCATCCTGCCCAGTCAGCATCACAATATCCCTGTAAAGTTAGATTGTCATCTGAGGATAAAAATATTCCTTGGCCAGGTGTGTGCTTTAAGTAACGGAGAATACGGATGGCGGCATCGAGATGGGTTTTTCGTGGGTTGCTCATAAACTGACTAAGCTGACTAACAGAATAAACAATGTCTGGACGGGTGACTGTAAGGTACAGCAAACGCCCAATTAATCTGCGATAGGAGGTAGCATCCACTGCTGGACTATTGTCATCCGGGCGAAGTTTTAGATTTTGTTCCATTGGGAATGTGCTAGGTCGGCCTGCTAGAAGACCACTTTCTTCTAGGATATCGAGAGTGTACTTTCTTTGACTTAGAACAAAACCTTCCGGAGAACGGGCAACTTCAATGCCAAGAAAGTATTTTAACTTTCCCAAGTCTTTGATGCTAAACTTGTCGTTCAAGTAATCCTTGATGCAGGTGATGTGAGCAACATCGTTTCCGGCCAAAATAACGTCATCAACGTATATAAGAGCAAATGTGTTGATGGGACCTTTTTGATAGATAAACAAAGAGTGATCTGCATAGGACTGACGGAAACCTTCCCCAGTGAGAGCTTCAGTAAATTTATGATACCAATTGCGGGAAGCTTGACGTAAGCCATATAGTGATTTTTGTAATTTGCAGACACGGGTATCACCACTCCTATTGAACCCTTGGGGAATACGCATATAAACTTCCTCAGAAAGATCACCGTGAAGAAATGCATTATTAACATCTAATTGATGTACAATCCAATTTCGTTTGGCCGCAACAGCTAGTATGCAACGAACTGTGACTAATTTTGCAACGGGTGCAAATGTCTCATGAAAATCAACTTCCTCAATCTGAGTAAATCCTCTAGCAACCAATCTGGCTTTGTATCGCTCCACCTCTCCATTGGGTTTATATTTAATTTTATAGACCCATTTGGAGTCGACAATTCTTTTCCCAGGCGGTGGTTTAACTAGCGTCCAAGTATTATTTTCTTCCAAAGCGTTAATTTCCTTTTGCATGGCCTGCCGCCACAAAGGATCTTGTACAGCTTGTGAAAAATATTTAGGCTCATCACTTGCGGTGATAGCAGCTAAAAATGCTTTATGTGATGAAGAAAATTTATCATAATTGATAAAGTTGGAAATGGGATATGCCGCTGAGTCAACTGCATTGCTGGTAGGATTGAGTGAAGCGGGTAAGTCAGTCTCATAATTAATCAAATGTGCCGGAAATTTGCGAATTCTCGCACTTCTTTTTGGTTCAGGGTGACGCACAGGTGATGGAGTTGAATTGGATTGAGAAAGCGGGCCCTCCGGAACCATGTCCTTTGCGGAAGTGTCAGGATAATTTGGCAGCCGTCCAGTACTATTATCCGAGTCTATCAATGCAGTAGGTGAGATGGCAGCATCATCTTGCCGCTGCCTCACAATTTCTGGAGTAGGACCATGATATGAAGCAGGCATGATGTCCGTTTCTGAAGTAGCTGGAGCTTGTGACACTTGATGGGGCACCTGTGACGGATGGAGCTTTTCAACTGGTGGGGCCCCATGAAACTTCCGTCCAAATAGCGGATGTGACTGTCCGCCGGAGTTCTGCTGAATCATTATGTATGGCTGCCCGGCAAGCTGTCCGCCGGAATTCCGCACAAGTTGGTGCGGCTGTCTAGCTGGTGCGGCGGGTGAAGCTGCCTGCTGAAGTTGATCGCTCTTTGAAGTAAGGACTGGAGGATGCCCAAAAGGTTGCTGCTGGTGTGGAAAGACACCAAGAGGTTGCTGATGTGTTTGTATGAGTGTGGGGCCTTGATGATTTTGTCCAGATTGGTGACCATTGATGATTGCCGAACTATCATGGCATTCATAATTTAATGCCTCATAAACTTTGTCAATCATGCTTGAAAAATCACCTTCTTCATCCAAATTACCCAAATTAATTTTAAATGGAAATTTACTTTCATAAAATGTCACATCTCGAGAGCTATAAGTGGTATGTTTTTGCAAATCAAAAACACGATAAGCCTTATGACCATATGGATAACCAATGAAGATGCATGGACTCCCCCTTTCACCAAATTTATCCTTTCGTTTATTATTGTGTGCATATACCAAACATCCAAACACTCGTAAATGATCATAACTAGGTACTTTCCCAAAAAGCATTTCAAAGGGACTCTTGTTGCAAATAATAGGCGAAGGAAGCCTATTTATTATGTAAACAGCAGTCAAAATACATTCTCCCCAAAAATTGATAGGTAATCCTGACTGAAAACGCAATGCCCTCGCTATTTCCAATATGTGTCTATGCTTACGTTCCACAACTCCATTTTGTTGTGGCGTGTCTGTGCATGATGTCTCTAATAATATCCCAGTGCGCACATAATAATCAAATAAAATGTTGGTTTGAAATTCTACACCATTATCCACCCGTATGCGTTTGACCTTTCGTTCAAATTGAGTGTCAACCATGTTGCAGAATTGAATTAAAAGTTGAGAAACCTCAGATTTATTTTTCATCAAATAAACCCATACACCTCTAGTAAAATCATCAACAATGGAGAGAAAGTACCGTGCTCCGGAGATTGAATCACATCTATAAGGCCCCCAAATGTCACAGTGTATTAATTCAAAACCACGACTTGTCTTAATGGCACTTGTAGGAAAGGGAAGCCTGGTCTGCTTAGCACGAACGCAGGGATCACAAAAATCATTGTTCCGTCGAAAACCCTTGAGAGAACTAATGTGTTGTATCTTTCCATCAGATGCATGTCCCAGTCGTTGATGCCATAAATCAGAGGTAATAGAGGCTGACATCGCCGCCCCCTCACTTTTTGGGGACTCCAAATAATAGAGACCATTGTGACATTTTCCCACGCCAATTAATTTTCTGGATGATAAATCCTGTAAAATGCAAAAGTCTGGGAAAAACGTTAACGTGCAATTCAGGTCGCTCGTTAGGCGACTGGCCGAAAGTAGATTACACTGGAATTTCGGAATGTACAGAACACGTTTAAGACATATCCCATTGGGCAAGTATAAACTGCCAACGGCATGAACCGGAATTGATTCACCGTTAGGAATTTTAACCGATGGCTCTAGTGTGTGACTCATGATATTAAAAAGATTATCATCACAACAAGTGATATGCTCACTAGCTCCAGAGTCAATTATCCAAGGACGAGATTGTTGCAAAGTATATGCCATATTGACTTGAGCACCAAAAGGAGGAGAAATCACGCCTTCATGATTTATCTTGACGTTTATATCATCAACCATCATAGTTGAGTTATAAAGAGATAAAAATAATTATAGAGAAGAAATACTAATATTTTGCTTCCAGGATTTCGGCTCTGATACCATGATAAAACATACGGAGTAATACAATAGTAGAATATATATGTTATTCTAAGAGAGGGAAACACTCTTATAATGAGGTTGTATTCATCTTACAGAGTCGCGCACACATGCTAGCTATATATAATACATAATGAGTATGCAAAGGAAATGAAAAGATGCATGTGCATGTGAATGGGCCAGGTAGCATACCTCAGCCACGTACTAATGCTAGAAAACATACAAAACATTACATAAAGAGATGTAGACTATTTTAAATAAATAATTATATTTCTATATTGCTAATAGCAACTACCATCGAATTTAGTGTCCACCATTTTTCAAGGTCTGAGGTTCCATCAGGTTGTTCTAAGGTGCCGTCGATGTGTTCCAATTTGCGCTTAGCACGCAAAGATACTCGAATTGCCTTTGCCCATTCTTCATAATTTGATCTAGGGGAGAGCACGGGTCGGGTTCGGGTCGGGCGGTTTGAAAAACCCAAGACCCTATCGGGTATCGGGTGACCTGAATGGATACCCGATCCTATGCATTTAAAATAAAAAAAATCGGGTTTTTAATTTTCGGGTTTATGTCGGGTGCGGGTCGGGTTTCGGGTTAAATCGGGTTACAAAATTAGCCAAAAAAATCAGAGTTTAAATACAATTTGAACTTTGATGTTTACAATCAAACCATACTGAGTTTAAGTCCAAAAAATATAACAAAATTAAATGGGACTAAGTTTACACATTACAATGTCTTAAACTTTAAAGTACAAACTTATAAATGTTACAACTTTACAAGCTGCCATTCAAAATTCCCAAACAGCAAAATCATAAGTTCCCACTTCACAGTTCACACTTGAGTAGTTGAGTAGTAGAGTACTTCAGTACTTGATAACTTGACCAATTGTCCACTTCCCCAGCTTTAACACGCCAAAACATCACAAGTTGATGACCTATTTACCTAGATACAACATACAATACATAAACAAGTATCAAATTCACAAAGCATTGAAGTATACAATGAAAAAAATACTTAGAAGAAACATATTAAGTCTTTTTACAAAATCAGAATTCAGAACTTCAGAAGCTCCCAAATGACTATACATACAATTCATATATATCATACTGATATGTTATAATAGAGTCACAAGATAGACTGAAAAAGAAAATGACAATCCAATTCTATTTCATTTTAAACTCAGGCTATATACAAGCTTAACAGCAGCATACCACTATACCAGATTACCAGTACAACACATAAACAAGTATCAACTTCACAAAGAATTGGAGTATACTATGAAAATAATACTTACAAGATACAGAATGAGCTATTTTTACAAAATCAGAACTTCAAAATTCCCAAATGACTATAGAAGACAATGAGATGGCTCAGAATGCTTATTATCATTCATAAAGGATAGGGGGCATCCGCTACCATTTCAGTTATCAGTTAAGAACTGAAAGAGCAATACCTACCCTAAACCCCTTAGATTCAGTAATGAGTGGAAGCTTCATCATTGCCATATATATTACTTAATTTATCATATATATCAGACTGATATGTTATAATAGGGTCACAACATAGACTGAAAAATAAAATGACAATCCAATTCTATTTCATTTTAAACTCAGACAGTCAAACTATATACAAGCTTAATAGCAGCATACCACTATACCAGATAACCAGTAGAAGACATAAACAAGTATCAACTTCACAAAGAATTGGAGTATACTATGAAAATAATACATAGAAGATACAGAATAAGCTATTTTTACAAAATCAGAACTTCAAAATTCCCAAATGACTATAGAAGACAATGAGATGGCTCAGAATGCTTATTATCATTCATAGAGGATAGGGGGCATCCGCTACCATTTCAGTTATCACTTAAGAACTGAAAGAGCAATACCTACCCTAAATCCCTTACATTCAGTAATGAGTGGAAGCTTCATCATTGCCATATATATTACTTAATTTATCATATATATCAGACTGATATGTTATAATAGGGTCACAACATAGACTGAAATTTATACCAGTAGAGGATGATTACTTCATTACTTCACACATACTCCATGCTCCACAGTGAACAATCCAAATTCCAGACCCCAGACCATCAAATTAACATCTCAGATATTTCATCCTGTATAAGTAAACTGTAAAAGTAAATACTCATAAACTTTAGAAGTAAATACTCATAAACAGTGTCAGGTATGCAAAGTTAGGCTCAGATTGATTCCAAGTTATCTCACATATGATCTCACAAAGGATATGGGCATACTATCCAAACAGGATTAACACCAACACAATCATCCATGAGTCATGGGATAATTAGTCAAAAGTTTAAAGTGAAAACTCTAAACCCTGGAAACATTCATCACAGCCAAATGTGTGTTCATATCATCATAGGTATGAACTGTAACATAAAAGTGGTTTACCATGCAAGCTTTCCAAGGGACCAAGGGACAAACGGATAAGGGGCCAATAACATTGTACCAAGTGGCCACTGGAATGAGTGGAATCTTAATTCCATCATAGTAGTTCACTAGTTCTTTCCAGTTCCACAATGAGGCATCATAGTCAGATAATCAAATATTCAAATTCATTATGAAATGCTTCACAAATTAATTCCAAAAAATAGCAATGCAAACAAAAAGTGTACACTCAATGGGCCATTAGAGGATCCAGTAGCCCCAGTAGCAGCACTACCAATATTTACATCTGTTAATTCTGTAAAACAAAGAAATAGCAGTGTTAGAAATGGAAAAAAAGAAAACATTCTATTACAAATTATGTTTAAATAAACAAAAAAGGCATAACAGTATTACCTTTTTCTAATCTGTCCACATCATCCATGTTTTCTTCAACTGAAATAGGCTGGTTAGCCATTCTCAACCAATCTTGTGCACATATAAGGGCTTCCACAATTTTGGGACTTAAAGAACTTCTAAAACAGTCCAAAACCCTACCACTGGTACTGAATGTGGACTCAGAAGCTACTGTGGAGATTGGAATACCAAGTACATCTCTAGCCATCTTAGATAGAATAGGAAATCTTTCACTATTTAACTTCCACCATCTCAGTATATCAAAGTCCATATCTTCCTCAATTATTGACTCTTCAAGATATATATCAAGTTCAGTTTTTTTAACTCCTAACTGACCATTCTCTAGTTTCTTTTTTTTTAACTCAGCCTTAAATCTTGACACTGGCCTGTGCTCAGCATTATTGACTTCCACAGATGCAGCACTATGTGAACTAGAATTAGAACTTCCACCAACACAATCAGAGTATGTAACAACATAATCAGCATATAACTCAATGAGGCCAGACTTCACTTTGGCAAAAAACAAGGCACCATTTTTTTCACCATATAAAGCATTGAGCTGAAATGGCATATACTCATACTTGTCCCTAGGGTCTAACACATTAGCAAAGAAGATCAAGGAGTTCATTTTATCAGGATCTCCCCAGTACTTGTCCAACTTTGCTTTCATAGTAGTCCCCATTGCACTGACAGAAGCAGATGGAGAGGCAACCATGTCTTTTAGGACAAGGAACAAATCAGATATTTCAGAAAAGAAGGTATTGGAAGTAACATAGAGTGCGCCAGAAACTCTAAGAGTCAATTCATAAAAATTTTGTAAAATGGTCACAAAAGTTTCAACTGCAATCCAGTCTAAAACATCAGGAATGTCACTACCCAAATCAGTACCAAATGCACTCTCATTCTCCTCATACGCTTCAAACACTTTCTCATTAGAAATAGCAGATTTAAGCATCAGGTAAGTGGAATTCCACCTAGTTGGAACATCCAGGTGCAAACCACACTTAGCTTCCACTCCTATCAAGTTAGATATATCTTTGAACTTCTGCAGTCTAGCAGGTGAGTTCCTAACATACTTAACAGCTTCCCTAATTCTCTTAACAGAACTATCAGCATCTTTAAGCCCATCTTGGACAGCTAAGTTCAAAATGTGTGCAATGCAACGCATATGAACATACTTGACTTTCACAGAAGAAGCACCCCAAGACATCAATTTTTTCTTAAAAAACCCAACAGCAGTATCATTACTACTAGCATTATCTACTGTGACAGTGAAAATGTTTCTCAAACCCCACTCAAGCAAACAAGTCTCTAGGGCTTTAGCTAGGTACTCCCCTTTGTGAGAAGTGACAGGGACAAAGGAAATGACTCTTTTCTGAAGCTTCCACTGATCATCAATGAAATGAGCAGTTATACACATGTAATTTATCCTCTGTACAGAGGTCCATGTATCAGTGGTAATACTGACTCTTTGACTGTGTTCCCTGAACATCTTTTTTGGGATAAGTCTTTCATCAAGGTATATTTGATAGATGTCTCTAGCAATTGTCCACCTAGAAGGTATTACAAATCTAGGACATGCTACTGACATAAACTTCCTAAAACCTTGTCTGTCTACAAATCTAAAAGAAAGCTCATCAATGATTAGCATTTCTCCTAGAGCTCTCCTAGTAGCATCTTGATCAAAGACCCAGGTTCCTATGACCCCAACATTTTCAGAAGGTTGACCATGCTGTGGAGGGACTGATTGAAAGGTTAAAAGGGCCTGTCTAGTGTCTTTAGCATGAGGGTTTTTTAAGCAGCTAAGCATGTGATTCCTGATGGAGGAAGTACCATGCTTTTTTGAGTGACAACAATAAATTTTGGCACAATAATCACACTTGCCCTTAATAACCACACCGTTGCTATCCTTAATCTTGGAAAAGTGCTCCCAAATCTTAGATCTGACTGTATTGACTTCAACCTTTTTCCTTTTTTGTCCAGAAACAGGAGGTGGTTCTGTGACTGCAGATGGGTCATTGGTAGTGTTAGGATCACCAATTTCAGCTTCCACCACTGTTTCTTGACTCAAAAGAGGTTGACTTCCAGATAAAGATATGTTCACACTTTCAGGAGTTTGACCTTCCATCTATGCACATAATATCAGGGTAGCTTCCACTCATCATGAATTCATCATACATGATAGGCAACATATCACACATTCATAAACAAGCAACATTTTATGTCATATAGTTAAGATTACACCTCAAGTAACACCATACATGATACACTAAGTCTGGAACAATCAGCAAGCTGATCTACAGAAGGATAATATGCATTGTGCATAATCACTTCTCTACAGACTTGGAAGAAACCAGTCAACTCTCATTACTCCTTTGAGTACAAGAGTAAAAAAAGGCTTCTTCATCAACAATCAGTACATAAGTGCAGGTATCTACAAATAGGCAACACAATAGACATTCAGAAATGAGAAATAGGCAACCCATTGACATCATAAGCTTCCACATGATAAGTGATGTTTATCAGTTTATGTCATATAGTTAAGATTACACCTCAAGTAACACCATACATCATACACTAAGTCTAGAACAATCAGCAAGCTGATCTACAGAAGGATAATATGCATTGTGCATAATCACTTCTCTACAGACTTGGAAGAAACCAGTCAACTCTCATTACTCCTTTGAGTACAAGAGTAAAAAAAGGCTTCTTCATCAACAATCAGTACATAAGTGCAGGTATCTACAAATAGGCAACACAATAGACATTCAGAAATGAGAAATAGGCAACCCATTCAGTCATTCACATCATAAGCTTCCACATGATAAGTGATCAGATGTCATTGTACATTCAGAAAACAAGTAACCAAATAACCAATTCATGTTGACATGTCTAGGTATAAGACAAATAATAATATCATACCAGGGTGGCTTCCACTCATGACTCATCATCAATTCATCATAGTATATTAGTATTATGGGCAAGACATTGCAGATTAAAACAATAATACATCATAACCAAAACAGATTATTGACATTGTACATTCAGAATTCAGAAAACTCTCAAGTCTCAACCAAATCACTTAATAAGTAATTCATCATCATTCTAAGGTGTTCACACAGTGACACTCAAAATTCAGAAACACCCATTTCATCATCACTCTGATGTACAAAGTCCACAAACATGTCAAACAACAATACCTTATTCAAGCTTCCACATATCAGTATATCACATATGCATATACAATTACACATTTACACAGAATACAAGCATACATTGGGTCAAACTTCAATTTCATCATCAAACAATGCTTCCACGTTCCAACATGCAAAAGTATTTATTATTTTATACCTCAGCGACTCAGTGATTCTCAAAGCTTAAGGAAAATATAATATATTGGGTCACACAACTGCAGAAGGACAGAGTTTAAGGATTTCGGAGTTCGGACTATGGGCTTGAGGGCTTCCACAGTTCCACCGGAACAACAGTCCACCACCCACAGAACCACGCACTCGTCTATAACTTTCTCAATTTTCAGAACACAGATGGACTGCAACAGATGAAGATAAACCAACATATCAAGTATCAAAGACAGACATAAGTCATAAATTCATAATACGAATTACGAACCGAGAAGTCAGAGATAATCATACAAACAAACAAGTGTAGAAGTAGAGAAGTGCTTTACTCAATCGGCTCAGACAACAATCTCGGCTACCCAGCAACGAGCCAACGACGGCCAAGTCTGAGAGAGTGAGAGTCAGAAAAGTAGAGAACCGAGAAGTGAGAATTAGGGTTTCGAAGGAAAGAGGCGCTGAAGTGAGTGAAGTGTGAAGCAGTGAAGTGAGATTGTGAGAAGTGGTGCCCGATAATTAGGTTAAAGGGTGTAGGGTTGGGCGGTTGGGTTAATGGGTTATGGGTTATTGGGTTAGGATTAGTATATATATTAATATATATTGGGCCTGTAAAATCGGGTGGTCGGGCGGGTCGGGTAGGAAAAGCCCAAACCCTAACCGAACCCTATAGACAGCCCACTAACAGTCGGGCCGGTTCGGTTGGTCACTTTCGGGTCGGGTAATCCGACCCAAAGCCCACGGATCGGATAAATCCGATCGGGTCGTTCGGGTTGGGTCGGGTATGCTCAGCCCTAATTTGATCCCTTCAGGATGACATGAGTAATTATAGTTCCAGGATTATCATTTGGGTTGAGAGTGAAAAGTGGAATTGGTGGAGGAGGTATTTTATCATCTCCAGCCATGTTAGGAACGAGAGAGAGACCGGGAGCAAAACGCCGGCTCTTATACCATAAGGCAATTGAGAAGAGTGAAGAAATTTCATTCTGTCTTTGATCAACGCAGAGTATACAATATTTATAAACATAAATGGAAAAAAATTACATAAATGGAGGCAACTGGAAAGTTAAAGGACACATGTCTTTCCTAGAGAAAACAAATTGGTGGGACTAACAATTACAAAGTATTAAATACAATAAAATGATCCCAATATATCAAACTGAACTAAAGCGAATGAAAACCAGACCTATACCTGCACAAAACGGGTTCGGGTTGGGTTCGAGTCAAGCTCGATCGAGCCAGAATTTTTATAAATTTCTACCCATTATGTGTCGGTGGGCCTGACCCACAAAAATGGGCCTAACCATGTCCATAACTGCCCGTAAATTCGCAATTTTTGGTGGATTTAATCATGGAGTCACAAATATGACTAATAGTTACTACAATGTAGTGTCATAATAACTTAAGTTTAAAAATAGATCATAAGTTACTATGATTGCACAATTAATACTTCGTACTTTACAAAGCAAGTAGGGTTGGTAAGTTGATACAATGAATAACAAGGCTATTCAACCAAAGCCATAGAGGGCGGCAAAGATGAGGGAAGAACCATAGAGGTGCAACGGAGATCTGATCCATCTAGAAGAGTGCGGCAAATGTCTGTCTGTCTCCTCCTTCCATCTCAGCAATGAAAGTGGATGGTATTTGGGGCTGTTTCGGCGATCTTCCACCCAGGTTTTTCATCGTTTGAGATTTTTTTTCCGAATGATTTTATGTTCATTTTTGTTTCGTCCGGCTGAGTTTTCTCTGGCCGAGGGTTTAGTCTGTTCCAATTGAGAACATGTTTCTGCTTTTGTTCGTGAATTTTGCTCCTTCTTTTTCTATGTCTCGGATTCGGCGTTCAATTTTGTTGGCCATTAATAAATAGCTTAAATCAGACTTAAGAAAGGAGGTTGATGGAAAGCGATCAAAAAACGACAAGGCGACGGCGCTCCCAGAACAACACCGCCTAAAATACTGACAGGTTCCGTAAACAAGATGATTCCTTTGGAGGTAGTTGGACGATTCTCCCTTCCTGGTAGCTAGTAAAATTGGGATGCTTCCTTTGGAGGTTGATGGACAAACCTTTTCTCCCTTCTTGGTGGCTCGTAAAACTGGGACGCATGAATTATTTTGTTGTTTTTATTTAAAGAATTCTCGTTTAGTTATCTCACATTTTAGTAGCAATTGAAGCAATATTGTTAGATTAGTTTACCATGATGCGGGGTAAGCGAATTTGACTGGTCTTCATAGGTTAGTCAATTCTCTGTCTCACCCCAATTTAGCTTTGAACTATTGTATTGCTTTATCTTTGGGTACTCTCATTATTAATAATAATGAAGTCCACTTCTTTAAAAAAAAGTTACTATGGTTGCATCACTACTCTTGTTACTAGTTACATTTTTGTTATTAACCTTTAGTTTAGTCATAAATATGTAATAACCTATTTTTTTGTATAATGGTACATCCTAAGACACCACATTCTGGGTCTGTTTGGTAATAGTCAAATTGGATGAATCGGCTGATTCTATTGAAATTTATGATGTTCTTGCTGAAGTGATTGGATTGACTGGTTCTGTTGATTTATAAAAAAAATTATTTTTAAAATAGTTTTATTAAACAAAATAGAGATTAAAGAAAAAACTATATGAAAAAATAGTTAAAATGGTGTTCCGTGGTAACTTCCGCCAATACAACCAGAAAAACAACTTCAACCTTACTTTTTCTTATTATTACAAATTTTAGCGCGAAAAATAACAAACTACGTGATTGACAAAAAAATTAGCTTATAATCATAATAAGACAAAATAAATGGTTATCAGATGGGCTCTTCATACCATAAAGATGGCAATCAAACATTGACAAAATAATGTCCTAGTCCTAGAAATAGTAATAAGTACTCCCTCCGTCCCATGTCCCATTTTACCATTTCGGTCCGTCCCACTAAGATTGTCTCATACCTTATTTGGTAAAATTTGTGTGGTTCTAAATCATTCTTACTTTATTCTTATTTTATTAATTCAATATCAACCACATAAACTCACTTTTATTAATAATCGTGTCACTTTCTCTTGTCCCAAACATAGAGAGACGGATGTAGTAATACGTAGTACTCCGTATTACGTAACTCATAGATATGGATACAAGATAGTGAGATACTCTTTCCCTTGTCCTTTAAAATTTTGTTAATTTTATTTGTAGTTGTTCTAGTAAGTTTATGACTTTCACTATTGAGTATTGAATAAAGAATTTGTGGTTAGCTCATTCTCGGGCATGCCCCAAAGGTTTCCGGACATGTGTTTTACCTACTCCAGATATTACTATCTACATATCTGCCCACTTCTTCCCACACGCCCTTACATTTCCATGGCTTCCGCCACTGTCTTGCGCATCCATCTGTATTGGCTATGGCTTGGTTTCAAGGTTATGGTTCAGCTAGAGTACAACCGGCCGAACGCTTTGCACCACGATTTCTCTGTATAATTACTATTTAAAAGGTACCCCTTTTTAAATATTTATTCATTTTTTGTTGTCTGTTTGTAGATCTTTGCGGTAATCATGCCAGTCATTTGGATCTGGGTGTTTTGGTTGGTTTTCTTTTTTGTTTGACACTATCATTTCAAATTAATTTCAAATTAATTTAATACCAAAAATAATTTAATACCAATACTTCGGATTTGTTGAAGTTCACTTATACTTTTAGAAGGGCATCATCAGTCCACTATTTTTATAAGGGAACTTGGCAGGAAAAATCTTCACTATCAGATTTTATAGGAGTTTTTTAGAGAAACTTGTAGAATAGACAATGGACTGATTTAGGTAGGAAATTGTGTATAACGATATAATATGGAGTATAAAATTAATAATATACTACGTATTATTTACATTAGATAGGATCATGGTTTTTTTATTTATTACTTCAATTTCATAACATTCGATCAAACCTCAAAAGCTAATCTGCATTTGTATTGAAAATGTAAAAACTCCATAGTTGATATTTCATAAAGGAGGCCATATAGTATGTCTTTCTGGTGTTGGCTGATTAAGTTCTTATCAATTTAATAAGAGAACTGTAGGTTTAGCATAGCAAATCTAAGTTCAATAACACTTATTGAACTTGGATTGTTAATTAGCCTCCATTACATTGAATCCCTAATTTTTGAGTTGGTTGGACCAATTTAGGGTTGAATAGGGTTGATTTAGAAAAAAAAATTGGGGATTTGGTGCTTTTTGCTTGAATTGAGGTTTGAATTGTTTCTTGTGATGATCAATGATTATTGTTGAGTCTATTTACTCATGAATCCCCAATTTTTAGGCAAACCCTTGTCCAAAGTTGAGAATTTTTGAGTTCCTCCCCAAGTTTTGACAGTCTACTAAATATTTTGGGAAGAATTCTAATCTGAAAACATAATTTTGATGCTTTGTTCTTGCATGTGACCTTGTTTATACCGTGTGTCATTCAAAATTTGGATTTTATTAAAAGAATTTTTCTTTGATAATATCCAACTTTTTAACTATTCTGGTTAAACTTGGGTTTGTATTAGCCTTTGATTACTGATGTGTGTTTTCTCGCACTTAAAATGGTTGTAGAAAAGTGGTGTAAAGTACGAGTATCGTCTCCACAGGGACGGACAAAAGGGAAATAAAGATTAACTAAACTTAGCGATTAAAAAGAAATAAATAAAATAAAAAATGCAATTGTGCGAGATTGGTTGATTGATTGAAATAAAACTAATGCTAATGAACGAATAAAATGATTTGGTTTTCCTTAATTAACGACTAAGGGAACAGGAATTGATTCCGGAGTTAACCAGATTTCTGGCAGAACAGGCCTAATCACATGAATTTAATTTAATTGAGCCTAGCTAATCATTACTAAGTTCTTACCGCTCTCGCGGCGTAGAGTACAATAATTTAGGGGTCCAGAATGATCTCTCATGCGACAAGATCCTAAATTATTGCCAAAACGAGCGAGCTTACGGCCCCTTAATCGCTACTAATCTCTTAGCGAACGATTAAGTGTGTGTGAATGTGTCCTAGAACAAATTAGATCTCTCTTAATTTATTCTATAAGCAATTGTAATTCTAGTGACCATCTAGGTTACAAGAGATATCAGTTAAATTATTCAAACACAAATTAAACGACATTCATGCAATTAAACCGACAAGAATCTAGCCATCAATCATGATTAACCCCTTCATCAACCCCAAATCCCTAATTAAACTACTCACGCCTCATAATTGACGAATCAAAAGAATTGGGATGAATAGAAATAATTGTCATTAATTAAAGAATTGAACTTACAAAGAATCCCAGGTTCTTGGATTAAACAACGTAAACAACGCAGGTAAACTCGTCCCTAGGCCTCTCTCCAAAGTTCGTAACCCTCAAAAGTGGGTATGGAGGCCTTATTTATAGAAAACAGGAGAAGTTGAGCTGATTTAGGACAAAACGGGGCCAGACACGATGCCAGGCACGATCGTGCCTGCCATCGTGCCTACGGAGTATACGCGTAAAAATATTGCAGACACGATCGTGCTTGCACCGGACACGACCGTGTCTGGCTGCCAGTAGCTCCGCGTTGATTCTAACTGCAGGCACGATCGTGCCTGCCCTAGGCACGGCCGTGCCTGCCCTTTTCTTCATCGTTTTTTCTTCGTTTCTCGTTCCGAATGCTCCCGAATGCCTACGAGGTCGATCCAAATGCTCTTTCTTCACCAGAATTTCGTCGTGAATCTCCCGGTGGCCTCCAAATCTTCCAAATCTTTCTCGAATGCCTTCAAATCCTTCCCGAATGCCTCTCAAGCGCCGATTGCCGGACTCTAACTTCTTCAAATCAACTCCAAATGCTATGAAACTCGATCCATCGCCTGTTAAACACAACTTGAGCCAAAATTGAGACTTGCAACGCCTTAAAGCCAAAAAAATCATCAAAATCCGACCCGAACACGCATCAAATGCGTGTCTAAATACGGACTTATCAGACTCCCCCACACTTAAGCTTTTGCTTGTCCTCAAGCAAATCGAACAACGGGACTTACGATAATCACCACACGGAATTTAAAATAGTTAGCATACACACATAGTTAACTGGATATTCACAGGACAGACAATTTAAATCAAGAGAATTCTTCCCTAAACTACACCTTTGTACTCAAGCTAAACTATTTGACACAATTATTCACAACACCCTCAAAGTAATGACAGCATACATAAATAAGCTAGCTACTGATCAGAAGGACTTGTGAATTTGATGGTGAATGGTTAATGATAATAGTCCCTTTATTTTGAGAGATAGGAATATTCTAACAAAGACTTAATGTATTTAGGAACTTCAGGGTTATTCTTGGGGACAGGGAACTCAGTAGGCCACAAATTAGGAACAATCATTTAAACCTATGCAAAGAGTAGACATGGTGTACAACTAAGCTAAACCGTCTCGGCACATTTGTGCTTTAACGTATACTTGAAGTACGCGGAGGACTAAAACTAATTTTTTTCAATAGCCTCCAAGTTCATTGATTAAGTTTAGTTTTCCTTGTCATGTTGGCACGAGAACGCCGTTTCTTTCGAAAGATACCCAAGTCTCATCTTACGCTTTTTGACCGGGGCTCCCATTCCCTTTTTCGCAAAGTAAGAGGTCTAGCTATATTAATTTTTCACCTTTCGGATTCTCACTAGACATTATCTCATTCTAATCTCGGCCTCACCAAGGAAAAATAGCAATTTAAGTTCATTTATTTAAAAGTGAATCCATGCCTACAATGCAATCCTCGAAAATATCATATTCCTAAAAAGTGACTACTCTTACCCCATTTGGGGCATAGGAACAGTGCCAAAAATGGCTCCTACACAAATTCCCTAAACTTAACAAACTGCTCCCTTAATTCCCTAAACATCAAGACTAAGTCAGAAATATTCACGGGTAAGGAACACAGGCCATTTGGCTATGGAGCTCAATTAATTGGGTAACGAAGAACGGTCAGGCTCAAAATGGCTTCTCCTAAAGGAACTTATTCAGGTGGGGTGGATGATTATTGAAAAATTCAATGGGTGACTAATGCCTTCATCCTCTCAACAACTAGATTATAGTGCAAGCAATTTAAGCCTAAACACTTCAAAGATGTTCTAAAAGCATTGTCAAACGCTAGCCAGTTCACAAAGACACAGTTTAAAGAAAAATTTTCAAAAATTTTGACATGAATTTCCTATGAATATACAACTAACACCTGCGCATGCTAACTCTAACAAATCACATGTAACAACCACTGCCCGAATGCCCAATTCACTCCCCCACACTTAAACTTTGGCATCGCCCTCGATGACCAAATATGCATTATGTACTAGGGGTAAAGAGGAAAGGGTCACGCGTGCTAAAAAACAACTCAAGTTAACATTACGCATCGAGTTCAAAGAATCATGGAAACTCCCCTATCGCGTTGGTCAGTCAGGAACAGAATTGGGTCTTGATTCGCACGAACACATTCATCCACTAAGCTGCACACATCATGAACACAAAGCAAAGCAAAGCAAAGCATAATAAAAAGCGTTGAGTGTAAGAGTGAGAGTGTGAGTGTGATAGTGTTTACGGTACAGTTATCCAACAGTATAATGATACAGATGCTAGCAGAGGACAGTCTAAATGACATCTAATACTCGGGAGGGGGTGGCGGTAGATAGGCATCAAAGAACGAACTCCAGCTAGTCTCCATGGAAGTGAGTCTCTCATCAATCCGGGTGTACTGAGAGTGGAGCTGTGAATAATGGAGTGTCTGGTCCTCCCTCATCTCTCTGTAGAAGTCCTGCTGCTCGAAGCGCATCTGATCAAATCTCTCGTGCTGCTCCGCGGACAGCTGCCGATACACATCATCCTGATGCTCATGCATCCCCGCCCAAGAATCCGGAAAAGCTGTGCCGTAGGGGGGTGCATCGTATGGGGTCTCGTGGGCAGCTGCCTCCATCTCTACATCATCATCATCATCCTCATGGCCCGCGTCATCATCATCCTCATCTTCCTCAGCTTGCTGTCCTCCTCCTGCTGTTGCTGCTGCCGGCTGTGTCCTCCTCCTTGCCACGCCAGTGTTGACCTCGGGGAGCCGGGTCAAAGCAACAAAACTGGAGCTCTCCTCCATCCTCAGAAATCGGTCCCCGAACCCCATCCCAGTCAACAGTCGCGTAATGAATGGGCCTACAAAGATGGCCTTGATGTGGTTCGTGGCCTGGCGGTGGAGGAGTTTGGCTATGAGATAGCCCATGTGGGGCTTGCGGTTGTGGATCATACAATATAAGCAGAAGAGGCCCGTCTGAGTGACCTTACCGGCAACCTCGGCCTTGCCGGTGATGGTGGAGGAAAGGAGTGCGTGTATAATGCGGTACTGGCGGGGGTAGAGTAGGGTGCTAGGGGACATCTTTGGTCTGTAAGTCCCGCCATCTCTCGTGATCGACTCCCAGAATGCCTGGCGGTCTACGCCTGGTGGAAAGTCTGTCAAAGAAGCCTCGTGCTGGCCGTCATCCTCAATCCTCGTAAAGCCCAAATGATAGCGCACCTCCGCCATGGAGATGGCATGGTCCTCCTCGAATGCCCGGAACTTGATGACGGGCCTATGGTTATCAGCAATAGGGATGACCTTCGGCATCTTGAACGTTGCCAGCACCTCACAAGTAATCTCTCGATAGGTCATGTCACGAATCCCGAAAAACAAATGCCTCCACCACCCCCGTCTCAATAAAAACATCACGTCATCCCTCACTAGTCCTCATCCGGGTAGTAAAGTGTGCCCATAGGCTTTTGCAGCAGCTCCGTATGCTTCAGTTCGTCCCGCAGTTGCGGGAACCTCGGCTGGTACCGGCCGGTGTTGCCTCGGCTAGAGCCGGCACCTCCACCTCTAGTGTGCTTCTGCCTTGGTGCCATCTGTCAAAACAATTCACAACAAGAATTCCAACGGGGCTTCCAATTGTTAGAACAAATTTTCAAAGTATAGCAATGGCCCCGTCAGCAATTAATCAAGCGAAAATATCATCATAAGAGAACAAACCCAAGTTTAACCAGAATAGTTGAAAAGTCTGAATTTTTATCAAAGAAAAGTTCTTTGAATAAAAGTTCAAATTTTCAACGACACACGGTATAAACAAGGTCACAAGAAAGCATATTCATCACAACAGTATTTGTAGAATGGAGGTCCTCCCAAAAGAATTAGCAAAAATCACTTAGAATAGGAGAAGAACTCAATTCTCAAATTGGACAAAGTTTGGCCTAAAATTGGGGATTTATGCTCAAATTGACTCAATAACAAGTATTCAACATCACAAACAATAATTCATTCCTTAATTCAAGCAACAAGCACAAAATCCCCAAATTTTTTTCACATTCATCAATTTTCAACCCTAAATTGGCTAAATTAGCTCAAAAATTAGGGATTTCAATCAAAAGAGGCAAATTCATCAACAAAGAACATCAATAACATCAATTCAAGCCTCAAGTAACACAAAGAAATCACAATCCCTAAAATTTGAGCACATGCAATTTCGGATTTTTCAAAGCTTGAGCAACCTCCATTAATGGAGAAAAAAAAAAGTTTGAGAAAGAAGGAGAATACCTTGAGAGAGGAGAGAGAGGAGAGAGAAGCGAGTGGTTCGGCGGTCGACGGTGTGGAGGTCGCCGGTGGTGTGCGGTGGTCGCGGCGGGCTTCGGCGGTGGGTCTCGGTTGTTCGTTCGCGTCGAGGGAGACGAAGGATCGATGGGGGGGGGGTTTCGTTCTGTTCGCGTGAGGGAAGGGGGGTTGGTTTTGGGTTTGTTATTTGAATCGCGGGGGTAATCTTGTAAATTCGCCCAGGCACGATCGTGCCTAGGCCAGACACGATCGTGTCTGGCAGGCAGTGGGTACGCGTCTCTCGCGTCCCAGGCACGATCGTGCCTCCAGCCAGACACGATCGTGCCTGGCTGGCAGTAGCTTCGCGTTGTTTTCCCCCTTCCAGGCACGATCGTGCCTGCCCAGGCACGACCGTGCCTGGCAAAAATCAACATTTTTTTTGTGGTTTTTGTGGGTTTTTTGAAAAGCAACAAAACTAAACTAAATAAAAAACAAATTAAGTTCGGGTTGCCTCCCGAGAAGCGCTATTTTTAACGTCGTTTGCCCGACGCAACTACGCACTCATCTCTCCAAATTCGTGACAAAGGTCACCTCACGCTCGCGTTCTAGCGGTCCTCCGTAGTATTTCTTCAGGTGATGACCGTTAACTTTAAAACGGCCTTTCTCAGGATGATCAATCTCAACAGTGCCATACGGAAAAACTTCGCTCACTACAAAAGGACCGGACCACCTAGACTTCAACTTTCCTTTGAAAATCTTCATTCGGGGATTTAAAAGCAGAACTTGATCCCCCTTATGAAACTCTTTTCCTTGCTTAATGTGCTGATCGTGATAGGCTTTGGTACGCTCCTTACTAATTTTAGAGTTCTCATAGGCCATAAGCCTCCACTCATCCAACTCGGTGAGCTTCCAAAGCCGTTCACGACCCGCCAAAGACAAATCCTTATTCAGTGTTTTCAAGGCCCAGTAGGCCTTATGCTCTATCTCTACCGGAAGGTGGCACGCCTTCCCATAAACCAAGTGAAATGGAGTAGTGCCAATGGGTGTCTTATACGCTGTACGCAGTGCCCACAGCGCATCATCTAGCTTATCAGACCAATCCTTCCTATGGGTCTCAACAGTCTTCTCAAGGATGGTCTTAATGTCCCTATTCGAATTCTCAACTTGGCCACTAGTTTGAGGGTGATAAGGGACGCCCCCTTTATGAGTGACCCCGTACTTTGCCAGAAGGCGAGTCATCGGATCATTCCTAAAGTGGGTACCCCTGTCACTTATCAAAACTCTTGGCACTCCAAACCTAGAAAACAATTTCTTCAGAAAACGAATCACAACTCTAGCATCATTAGTGGGTAGAGCTTCAGCCTCAACCCACTTAGAGACATAATCCACAGCAACCAGAATGAATTTATTACCTTTAGAACCCGGGAACGGCCCCATGAAGTCAATGCCCCAAACATCAAATACCTCACAAGCCAATATAAAACTCTGGGGCATCTCATCCCTCTTGGTAACCGGCCCGGTGCGTTGACACCTGTCACATTCCTGCACAAACGTTAGAGCATCTTTAAACAACGTGGGCCAGAAGAAACCACATTCCAACACCTTACGAGCTGTCCGGTTAAAAGAATAGTGTCCCCCAGTCGGTCCGGAGTGACAATGTTTGAGAATCTCAACTCCTTCACTCAGGGGAACACATCTTTTAACAACCTGATTAGCACAAATACGAAACAAATATGGTTCCTCCCAGAAATAGTACTTCAGATCAGCAAAAAATTTCCTTCGTTGATGAGGTGTATAATCAGAAGGAACAACACCCCCAACAAGATAGTTGGCGATGTCAGAAAACCAAGGCACCTCATCAACGATTCTCAACAGTCTCTCATCAGGAAAAGTACCCTCAATATCTCTCTCACTCAGGGAATCAAGAAAGGGGTTTTCTAACCTACTCAAGTGATCAGCCGCTAAATTCTCAGCCCCTTTCTTATCCCTAATCTCAATATCAAACTCCTGGAGTAGTAATATCCACCGAATCAATCTAGGCTTGGCATCCACTTTTTGCATCAAATATTTGAGAGCAGAATGATCGGTGAATATCACTACCTTAGACAAAATCAAATAAGGACGAAACTTTTCAAGAGCAAATACAACAGCAAGCAATTCTTTCTCGGTGGTAGTGTAGTTTTCTTGGGCACTATCGAGAGTCTTTGAAGCATAAGAAATAGGCTAAAAATGTTTATCTCGACGCTGCCCAAGAACGGCTCCTACTGCAAAATCACTAGCATCACACATAATCTCAAAAGGCAAAGACCAGTCAGGGGCTACTACCACCGGTGCCTTGACCAGTTTCTCCTTCAAACACTCAAAAGCCTCTAAACACTCCTTTGAGAAGTCGAACGGTGTGTCCTTCTCAAGGAGCTTAGTCATGGGTCAGGCTATCTTAGAAAAGTCCTGGATGAACCTACGGTAAAAACCTGTGTGGCCTAGAAAACTCCTAATGGCACGGACCGAAGTAGGGGGCGGTAGTTTAGAAATCACATCAACCTTAGCCGGATCAACCTCAATCCCCCTACTTGAAATCTTATGCCCTAGGACCACTCCCTCACTAACCATGAAGTGACACTTCTCCCAGTTAAGTACCAAATTCACCTCTCGACACCTAACCAGGACTTTCTTCAAATTCTCTAAGCACTCATCAAAAGTATCACCATACACAGAAAAGTCATCCATAAAAACCTCCATAAACCTTCCAATGAAATCCCCAAAAATAGCAAGCATGCATCTCATAAAGGTAGCAGGGGCATTACATAATCCAAACGCCATCCTCCGATAAGCAAAGGTACCGAAGGGACATGTAAAAGTGGTTTTATCCTGGTCCTCGGGGGCTATGGGGATCTGGAAGTATCCCGACATCCCGTCAAGGAAACAGTAAAACTTATGCCCTGCTAGCCTCTCTAAAATCTGATCAATGAAGGGGAGGGGGAAGTGGTCTTTCCGGGTGGCGGCATTCAACCTTCGGTAATCAATGCAAACCCGCCATCCGGTGACCGTACGTGTAGCAATCAACTCATCTTTCTCATTCCTAACCACAGTCATCCCCCCTTTCTTGGGAACCACCTGGGTCGGGCTGACCCAAGGGCTGTCTGAAATTGGATAAATAATTCCTACATCTAACAGACGGATGACTTCCTCCCTGACTACCTCCTGCATATTAGGATCCAGTCTCCTTTGTGGCTGCACTACCGGTTTAACATTATCTTCCATCAAAATTTTATGAGTGCAGAAAACAGGACTGATTCCTTTCATGTCAGAAAGTTTCCGGGCTAGAGCTTCCCTTTGTTCACAAAGTAAGTTAATACATGCAGATTTTTGGGATGGCTCAAGCCCGGATGCAAGAATAACAGGGAGGTCAGAACTATCATCTAGAAACGCATACTCAAGGTGGGAGGGAAGAGGCTTTAGATTTAATGGAGAAGGAGTAACAATAGAAGAATCAGTCTGACAGTCTTCCTTCTCCACCTTATCTAAATCATCTTCCTTCCCCTTCACATCACTAGCATCACTTGAGTCCTCCTCCCCATCAAGCATAAGACAATCAAAACTAGGGAGGAGCTCAAGATCCTCTGCTGACAAACTATCATCCAAAAGAAGATCAAAGAAGGCTTCATCAGAAAGCATGTTAGGAATGCAATCCTCCACCAAAGAATCAACCACATCCATGTAAAAACACTCACCACTATCTTGACAGGGCCTCTTCATTATTTTGGACATGTCAAAGGTGGCAGACTCATCCCCAACGCGGAGGACAAGCTTACCGTCTCCAACATCAATAAGTGCTCGGGCAGTTGCCAAGAATGGTCTGCCCAAAATCAATGGTACTTCCCGATCCTGATCCATGTCCAAAATAACAAAGTCTACCGGAAAAATAAATTTGTCCACTTTAACCAACACGTCTTCAATAATCCCTTGGGGATATTTGACTGAACGATCAGCCAACTGAATGCACATACGTGTAGGTTTAAGTGGACCGAGTGCAAGCTTTTCATATAAAGCAAGAGGCATCAAATTAATGCTTGCACCCAAATCAGCCAGGGCCCTATCAAAAGTAAGATCTCCTATAAAGCAGGGAATAGTAAAAGAACCTGGATCCTTAAGCTTCTTCGGCAGATCTGTCCGTATTACCGCTGAGCACTCCTCATTAAGCGTCACAGTAGACGCTTCTTCCAGCCTCCTCTTGTTCGTGAGCAAATCCTTCATAAACTTCGCGTACTTCGGCATCTGAGCTAGTGCATCCACGAATGGTAAGTTAATCTGCACTTGTTTCATGAGATGCAGAAACTTACCAAACTGGTCACTATCGTTCTTCCTAGTCAATCGCGCCGGATAGGGGAGAGGTGGGGAGTAATTCTTGACCGGAACGGGCTGTTTTGGTGCAGCCGCCACCTCTCTTCCCTCGTCTTTCTCCTTCTCTTCCTCCCGGACAGCCGGTTCAACTTGAACTTCATCGGGCTTCTTTGTTATGGCAGCAGGTTCCAGCTCTTTTCCACTCCTCAAGGTGACCGCCTGAACATGTTCTCTGGGATTTGGTTCAGTATTACTAGGGAGGGATCCCTGAGGCCTCTCAGATAAAGCCTTTGAGATCTGCCCCATGTGAGTCTCCATGCTCTGCATCCTTGCCTCAAACATTTGCATCCTTGAGTCTGCTTCAGCTGATTTTGTGCTAATTTGTTGAGCACTTCTTCCAAGCTAGAAAATTTTTGCTCAGTCTCCTTTCTGAAGCTTCCTTGCGCCGGTTGAGGAGCTTGTTGCTGGCCTTGAGGTATCTGGGACTGATTAAAGTTTCTAGTCTGCTGCTGATTTCCTTGCCCGTATTGCCCTTGCTGCTGCTGTCCGTAGGGCTGATTGTAGTAGCCTTGGCGCTGATAATACATCGCATCCACTTGCTCTACTCCAGGGGCTGCCGAGTGTGCCATCATCGTGCATTCATGTGGCGAATGGAGTCCCCCACACATAGTACAAGAGGGACTAATAGGAACGGGGGCTACCATATTCACACTGGGCACCGAGAGAGCAAGTTCCGTCTTCTTTTGATTGTCTTCCACTGAAGAGCAAGCTTCTGATTGTTAGGCTTGAATAGACTAAAAGATGCCCTTATTTAGCCTATATAAAGCCCTTAATTCATCAAGCAATAACATTCCATTCCATACTTTAATTCCTAGTTTTCATACTTTGTTTTTGCTATTGTTCTTCAAGTTCTTGAGGAGGAAATTTCAACCTCCAAAACCATTGGTGTTTAGGTATTATTTCCTTTGTAATTTCATGTTCTATTACATTTCAATATTGTATTGTGATTAATATGAGCATTAGAGGCTAATTTCTTAGCTAAGGCTAGGGATGAACCTCTATGCATGTTAGGTGTTTGATAAAAGTTATAAACCAATAAATTGTGATTTATCCTTTATATTTTGATTGTTTATGACTATGGTGTACAACATAGAAGTATGTTAAATTTAGTTTATGCTTGCAATTAACGTTGAAGTCTAAACTATGAACATTAAAGGATAAACATATATAGTACCGAGAATAGAAATATATCCGGTCTTATATGATACGGGTGTGATGTCTTGATATTCAACGGGGTTTTCGGTAGATGAATGTAAGCCGTAACGGGACTTACACGTAACGAAAACCACGCTCTCGCTGCCTTAACCGGAGTTGAGAATATATTAGCGACATCGTATTCATAATTATTGGGAAAGAACTATTATTAAACAACTACTAAAGCATTTAGGTGAATCCTGATTGCCTTAGTAATTCTCATTCTTGTTTAAACCAATCTCAAAGAGCAAAGTTCCTGGAAAAAAATATATCATTTACATTCTTTGCATTCAATACTCGACTTTATAATATCAACCATTTCCCTGTGGATCGACCCGGTATTTACCGGTATTTTATTACTACATCGGCACTTGTATACTTGCAAGTTTAGCCCGATCAAGTTTTTGGCGCCGTTGCCGGGGAAAGACGGCTCGTTATTATAGAGTTAAAACAACCAAACAAAATCCTGAAATTTTTATTTCCCATTGCTTTTCACTTGTTCTTAGGTACTTTTCATTTCATGTGTGTAGACTATCCTTTGTGTTTGAATGCATTTGAGAAGTCAAGGTTCTAAACATCTTGAACCTCTTGATCTTGAAATAGAAAGAACTTTCAAACACAACCGGAAGGAAAGAAAGGCGAAGATGATGCCAACACTCAATGAAAGGAAGAGGCCCGTGGTTGCCGCCACTCCCTCATGCATTGTCCTAAGCATTCAACTTTCGGTAGTCAATGCACATCCTCCACCCGGTAACCATTCTAGTAGGAATTAATTCATTCTTACTATTGGTTATAACGGTGATTTAATAGCTATGCTTGATCGGGCTATTCAAACATTTTTATTACTACATCGGGACTTTGAAATGAAAAATAGCTACTTCAATGCTATGCCTCAATTTCATGGTCTTCCGGGGGAGAATCCACTTAACTTCATCACCGAGTTCTATGGATTCATTCAAGGAATCCCGAGGCATGGTCTCACCGAGGATGATCTTAAACTCAAAAGCTTTCCCTATACTTTGAAAGGGGCGGCAAGGATGTGGTTCTTGGAGCAAACACCGGCAATTTTCACAACGTGGGAAGGTATCTATAATGCTTTCATTTCCAAGTATTATACACCCACGATGACTCAAGAGCTAAGGCAACGAATCTTCAACTTCAAACAACAAGTTGGAGAACTATTCCAAGACGCATGGAGGCGTTTCAAAGCCTTGTTGAAGGAATGCCCTCATCACCGCATTCCTCTTGATCTTCAAATTGATACATTCTACAATGGTTTGAACTCTTCATGTCAAACCATTGTAGATAACCGTGCGGAGGGCTATATTGGCAACAAAACTGAAACGGAGGCTTTGAGAATCCTTGAATCCATTGCTTCCAATCCTCAACTACAAGGAGGAGATGTCAAATTAGCCGGTGTGAGTGAGGTGTCCATAGCTCATGAATTGGACAAGCGGTTTGCTGATTTTCAACAAGCTATGTACAAAGATCTTCAAGCCTTTATTCATACGGCTCTTCAAGCCGTAATTGGAGGAGCTAGTCAAGTAGCAAGTGTGGAGAATATTGCACAACCGGAAGGTAATTCACCTCAAACTCTTGAAGATGTGAATTATATGAACTCTTACGGGAATAGGGGGTACCAAGGAGGCAACAATTATTCCAACAATCAACAAAGGTTTAACCAAGGTAAACCACAAGGAGGTCCTTCTTACCCCTCATCCGGGTTTACACATGGGCACAAAGAGCAAACAATGGAGGAGATGATGAAGACTCTCACTCAAAATGTTGTGGCTAGTGTAAAAGCCCAAAATGAGGAGAATCATAGTAGAGTGGAGGCATCCATTGGGAATCTCCACTCACAATTCACCAAGCTTGACCTCCAGTTTGAAGATCAAAACAGGAAACTTCACCAACGCATGGACAACTGATAAGTCCGTATTTAGACACGCATTTGATGCGTGTTCGAGTCGGATTTTGATGATTTTCCTGGCTTTAAGGCGTTGCAAGTCTCAATTTTGGCTCAAGTTGTGTTTAACAGGCGTTGGATCGAGTTTCATTGCATTTGGAGTTGATTTGAAGAAGTTAGAGTCTGGCAATCGGCGCTTGAGAGATATTCGGGAAGGATTTGAAGGCATTCGAGAGAGATTTGGAAGATTTGGAGGCCACCGGGAGATTCACGACGAAATTCTAGTGAAGAAAAAGCATTTGGATCAACCTCGTAGGCATCCGGGAGCATTCGGAGCAAGAAAACGAAAGAAAAATGAAGAATAGGGTCAGGCACAGTCGTGCCTGGAGTTAGGCACGCCGTGCCTGAAGAAGAATCATCCTGGGAGCTACTGGAGGCCAGGCACGATCGTGCCTGGCAGCTAGGCACGCCGTGCCTGGCATTGATCGAGGAACCACGCTACTGGAGGCCAGGCACGATCGTGCCTGGTAGTCAGGCACGCCGTGCCTGGACGCGAATTACGGGCATCGGTCGCAGGCACGGTCGCAGGCACGATCGTGTCTGGCACCGTGCCTGGCCGCGATTTGTCCTAATTCGACCCGAATTCACTGTTTTCTATAAATAAGGCCTCCATAACCCCGTTTTTGGGGTTACGAACTTTGGAGAGAGGCCTAGGGACGAGTTTATCTGCGTTTTTTACGTTGTTTAATCTAAGAACCTGGGATTCTTGGTAAGTTCAATTCTTTAATTAATGACAATTATTTCTATTCATCCCAATTCTGTTGATTCGTCAATTATGAGGCGTGAGTAGTTTAATTAGGGATTTGGGGTTGATGAAGGGGTTAATAATGATTGATGGCTAGATGCTTGTCGGTTTAATTGCATGAATGCCGTTTAATTTGTGTTTGAATAATTTAATTGATATCTTTTGTAACCTAGAATCGCGACTAGAATTACAATTGCATGTAGAATAAATTAAGAGAGATCTAATTTGTTCTAGGACACATTCACACACACTTAATCGTTCGCTAAGAGATTAGTAGCGATTAAGGGGCCGTAAGCTCGTTCGTTTTGACAATAATTTAGGATCTTGTCGCATGAGAGATCAGCCTGGACCCCTAAATTATTGTACTCTACGCCGCGAGAGCGGTAAGAACTTAGTAATGATTAGCTAGGCTCAATTAAATTAAATTCATGTAATTAGGCCTGTTCTGCCAGAAATCTGGTTAACCCCGGAATCAATTCCTGTTCCCTTCGTCGTTAATTAAGGAAAACCAAATCTTTTTATTCGCTCATTAGCATTAGTTTTAGTTTAATCAATCAACCAATCTCGCACAATTGCACTTTTATTTTATTTATTTCTTTCTAATCGCTAAGTTTAGTTAATCTTTATTTCCCTTTTGTCCGTCCCTGTGGAGACGATACTCGTACTTTACACCACTTTTCTACAACCATTTTAAGTGCGAGAAAACTCACATCAGTTTTTGGCGCCGTTGCCGGGGACGGTGTCGGATTTAAGGGTTAATTAATTTTAGCGACTTGTTTTTAGTTTTTCGTAGGATTTTTGTCTACTAACCTTGCAGGTCAGATCTGTTTATGCATACACGCTCTAAGAAGGGAGAATCACTAGTCCCTCTTAATCCTGAGATCGAGAAGCTAGCTAAGCAGAACCGCAAGGCCTTGAGAGAACAGAAAGCAACCATGGATCAACCATCCGCATCTGGAATAGCTGGGACGTCTGAGGTCCAAACCACTTCTGGTAATCTGGATTTTTATGTTCATACCTCTCCCCAGTCTTCACAAGAAAATTCACCTAGAGCTTATCTGGGGTATCAAAATCTCCGTACCCCATTCTTCCACCAAAATCAGTCCACTCCACAACTAAATCTTCCACCACTCTATCAGCTCTTTCAAAACACTTCTATTGCTCCCGAAACCACTTTTCAAAACCAAACCTTTGGGATGCAAGGTCTAGGGCAAAACAATCCAGTCTTTCAGCCCAGACAGAACCAACCGCTAGTCACACAAAATCCACCCCCTACTCAGCCACAAAATCAGCCCTTCCAACCCAAATATCAACAATTCCATCAAACCCAACCTCAGCCAAATATCATCCGTCCACAACCCATAAGACCACAACCAGTTCATCAGCCGAGATATCAAGCTCCTCCTTACCACAACTATGTTCCACATGACAATCCACTCTATCAAGGAGAGAGCATTGCAGACTTCCTAGCCCCCGAGATCACAGAGTATGACAGCATTCAGGTACCGGGGATTACTGCACCCCGTTACGAGATCAAGCCGGCGGTGATCAATATGGTCCTAAATAATCAGTTCGGAGGGAGTCCTACGGAAGATCCAGTGGCACACATTACCAAATTTCTGAGGATGTGCCAGACTTTCAAGATTCCTGGGCTAGATGACGATCAGGTACGGATGCTATTATTCCCTTTCTCCTTAAGGGATGACGCGCAAAGGTGGTTGGATAACAATCCACATCACCACATTCAGACTTGGGATCAGCTGCACAAGGCCTTCATCAAAGAATACTTCCCAACATCAAAGGCCATAAAGTTGAAGAAGCAGCTACAGGAATTCAAGCAAGGTTCTTTGGAGACATTAGCTGAGGCGTGGAAGAGGTTCAAGGTGCTGAGAAGAGCTTGCCCTCAAGGCAAGATGACTGATTGTGAGGTTCTATCCTGCTTCTACAGTGGACTCAACAATGAAGGAAAGATGATGCTTGATGCTTCGGGAGGTGGAGCTTTTCCTCAGTTGCCATCTGAGGTTGCGGAAGAATTAGTGGAGAAGATTGTGTCGAATAATGCTTCATGGTACAGTTCTCGGGACACACCTCACCAAAAGGCCCCGGGATTGTACGAGATTAGTGAGAATTCCGCCCTTTCTGCAAGGGTAGATGCTTTGACCAGTATGATTCAGAAGCTTGCTACTACAGTGGAAGACAATCAGAAGAAGACGGAACTTGCTCTCTCGGTGCCCAGTGTAAATATGGTAGCCCCCGTTCCTATTAGTCCCTCTTGTACTATGTGTGGGGGACTCCATTCGCCACATGAATGCACAATGATGGCACACTCGGCAGCCCCTGGAGTAGAGCAAGTGGATGCGATGTATTATCAGCGACAGGGTTACTATAATCAGCCCTACGGACAGCAGCAGCAAGGGCAATACAGGCAGGGAAATCAGCAGCAGTCTAGAAACTTTAATCAGCCCCAGGTACCTCAAGGCCAACAACAAGCACCTCAGCCGGCGGGATACTTCCAGATCCCCATAGCCCCCGAGGACCAGGATAAGACCACTTTTACATGTCCATTCGGTACCTTTGCTTATCGGAGGATGGCGTTTGGATTATGTAATGCCCCTGCTACCTTTATGAGATGCATGCTTGCTATTTTTGGGGATTTCATTGGGAAGTTTATGGAGGTTTTCATGGATGACTTTTCTGTGTATGGTGATACTTTTGGTGAGTGCTTAGAGAATTTGAAGAAAGTCCTGGTTAGGTGTCGAGAGGTGAATTTGGTACTTAACTGGGAGAAGTGCCACTTCATGGTTAGTGAGGGAGTGGTCCTAGGGCATAAGATTTCAAGTAGGGGGATTGAGGTTGATCCGGCTAAGGTTGATGTGATTTCTAAACTACCTCCCCCTACTTCGGTCCGTGCCATTAGGAGTTTTCTGGGCCACGCAGGTTTTTACCGTAGGTTCATCCAAGACTTTTCTAAGATAGCCCGACCCATGACTAAGCTCCTTGAGAAGGATGCACCGTTTGACTTCTCAAAGGAGTGTTTAGAGGCTTTTGAGTGTTTGAAGGAGAAACTGGTCAAGGCACCGGTGGTAGTAGCTCCTGACTGTTCTTTGCCTTTTGAGATTATGTGTGATGCTAGTGATTTTGCAGTAGGAGCCGTTCTTGGGCAGCGTCGAGAGAAACATTTTCAGCCTATTTCTTATGCTTCTAAGACTCTCGATAGTGCCCAAGAAAACTACACTACCACCGAGAAAGAATTGCTTGCTGTTGTATTTGCTCTTGACAAGTTTCGTCCTTATTTGATTTTGTCTAAGGTAGTGATATTCACTGATCATTCTGCTCTTAAATATTTGATGCAAAAAGTGGATGCTAAGCCTAGATTGATTCGGTGGATATTACTACTCCAGGAGTTTGATATTGAGATTAGGGATAAGAAAGGGGCTGAGAATTTAGCGGCTGATCACTTGAGTAGGTTAGAAAACCCCTTTCTTGATTCCCTAAGTGAGAGAGATATTGAGGGTACTTTTCCTGATGAGAGACTGTTGAGGATCGTTGATGAGGTGCCTTGGTTTTCTGACATCGCCAACTATCTTGTTGGGGGTGTTGTTCCTTCTGATTATACACCTCATCAACGAAGGAAATTTTTTGCTGATTTGAAGTACTATTTCTGGGAGGAACCATATTTGTTTCGTATTTGTGCTGATCAGGTTGTTAGAAGATGTGTTCCCCTGAGTGAGGGAGTTGAGATTCTCAAACATTGTCACTCCGGACCGACTGGGGGACACTATTCTTTTAACCGGACAGCTCGTAAGGTGTTGGAATGTGGTTTCTTCTGGCCCACGTTGTTTAAAGATGCTCTAACGTTTGTGCAGGAATGTGACAGGTGTCAACGCACCGGGCCGGTTACCAAGAGGGATGAGATGCCCCAGAATTTTATATTGGCTTGTGAGGTATTTGATGTTTGGGGCATTGACTTCATGGGACCGTTCCCGGGTTCTAAAGGTAATAAATTCATTCTGGTTGTTGTGGATTATGTCTCTAAGTGGGTTGAGGCTGAAGCTCTACCCACAAATGATGCTAGAGTTGTGATTCGTTTTCTGAAGAAGTTGTTTTCTAGGTTTGGAGTGCCACGAGTTTTGATAAGTGACAGGGGTACTCACTTTAGGAATGATCCGATGACTCGCCTTTTGGCAAAGTATGGGGTCACTCATAAAGGGGGCGTCCCTTATCACCCTCAAACTAGTGGCCAAGTTGAGAATTCGAATAGGGACATTAAGACCATCCTCGAGAAGACTGTTGAGACCCATAGGAAGGATTGGTCTGATAAGCTAGATGATGCGCTGTGGGCACTGCGTACAGCGTATAAGACACCCATTGGCACTACTCCGTTTCACTTGGTTTATGGGAAGGTGTGCCACCTTCCGGTAGAGATAGAGCATAAGGCATACTGGGCCTTGAAAATGTTGAATAAGGATTTGTCTTTGGCGGGTCGTGAACGGCTTTGGAAGCTCAACGAGTTGGACGAGTGGAGGCTTATGGCCTATGAGAACTCTAAAATTAGTAAGGAGCGTACCAAAGCCTATCATGATCGGCACATTAAGCAGGGAAAAGAGTTTTGTAAGGGGGATCAAGTTCTGCTATTCAATCCCCGAATGAAAATTTTCAAAGGAAAGTTGAAGTCTAGGTGGTCTGGCCCTTTTGTAGTAAGCGAAGTTTTTCCGTATGGAACTGTCGAGATTGATCATCCTGAGAAGGGCCGTTTTAAAGTTAACGGCCATCACCTGAAGAAATACTACGGAGGACCGCTAGAACGCGAGCGTGAGGTGACCTTTGTCACGAATTTGGAAAGATGAGTGCGTAGTTGCGTCGGGCAAACGACGTTAAACATAGCGCTTCTCGGGAGGCAACCCGAGCTTAATTTGTTTTTACTTAAGTTTAGTTTTGTTGCTTTTCAAAAAAAACCCACAAAAACCACAAAAAAAAAAAAAAAAAAAAAACGTTTTTTGTCAGGCACGGTCGTGCCTGGGCAGGCACGCCGTGCCTGCAGAAGGGGAAATTCACGCGAAGCTACTGCCTCCCAGACACGATCGTGTCTGGCTGGAGGCACGATCGTGCCTGGGGCGCGAAGGGAACATAGCCCACTGCCTCCCAGACACGATCGTGTCTGGCCTAGGCACGATCGTGCCTGGGCAATTTTACGCAAATACCCCGCAAATTAAAACAACAACACCCAGCCCCTTCCTCCCTCCCTCTTACGCGACCAAACAGCACCCCCCTCGATCCTTCTTCTTCTCCCTCGGCTTCTACGTCAAGACCCCCGCGAACCACCACCGAAGCCCGCCGCGACCCACCAGCGACCACCGGCGACCGCCACACCAACCGGCGACCCCTCCCCATCTTCTCTCTCTTCTCTAATCGGCTAGCAAGGTACCTTCTTCTTCCCTTCTCCTTCTTCCACCATTAATGGAGGTCTTTCAAAGCTTTGAAAATTTCGAATTTGCATGTGCTCAAATCTTAGGGATTGTGCTTTCTTTGTGTTAATTGAGGCTTGAATTGATGTTATTGATGTTCTTTGTTGATGAATTTGCCTCTTTTGATTGAAATCCCTAATTTTTGAGCTAATTTAGCCAATTTAGGGTTGAAAATTGATGAATGTGAGAAAAATTTGGGGATTTCGTGCTTGTTGCTTGAATTAAGAATTGAATTGTTGATTGTGATGTTGAAACCTTGTTGTTGAGTCCATTTGAGCATAAATCCCCAAATTTTAGGCCAAACTTTGTCTAAATTGCGAATTGAGTTCTTCCCTACTTTAGTTATCTCTCTAATTCTTTTGTGCTTGTGATGAATACGCTTTCTTGTGACCTTGTTTATACCGTGTGTCGTTTAAAATTTGAACTTTTATTCAAAGAACTTTTCTTTGATAAAAATTCAAACTTTTCAACTATTCTGGTTAGACTTGGGTTTGTGCTACTATGATAATATTTTTGCCTGAGTAAGTGCTGACGGGGCCATTGCTGTACTTTGAAAATTTGTTCTAACATTTGGAAGCCCCGTTGGAATTCTTGTTTTGATTTGTTTTGACAGATGGCACCAAGGCAGAAGCACACTAGGGGTGGAGGTGCCGGCTCTAGCCGAGGCAACACCAGCCGGTACCAGCCGAGGTTCCCGCAACTGCGGGACGAACTGAAGCATACGGAGCTGCTGCAAAAGCCTATGGGCACATTTTACTTCCCGGATGAGGACTCTCTCACGGCAGCAGGAGTGAGAGATGACGTGATGTTCCTTTTGAGACGAGGGTGGTGGCGACACCTATTTTTTGGGATCCGTGATATCACATATAGAGAGATTACTTGTGAGGTATTGGCCACATTCAAGATGCCGAAGGTTATCCCTATTGATGACAACCATAGGCCCGTCATCAAGTTCCGGGCATTCGAGGAGGATCATGCCATCTCCATGGCGGAGGTGCGCTATCATTTGGGCTTTACGGGGATTGAGGATGACGGCCAGCACGAGGCTTCTTTGACAGACTTCCCCCCAGGCGTCAACCGCCAGGCATTCTGGGAGTCGATCACGAGAGATGGCGGGACTTATACACCGAAGAAGTCCCCTAGCACCCTACTTTACCCCCGCCAGTACCGCATTATACACGCACTCCTTTCCTCCACCATCACCGGCAAGGCCGAGGTTGCCGGTAAGGTCACTCAGACGGACCTCTTCTGCTTATATTGTATGATCCACAACCGCAAGCCCCACATGGACTATCTCATAGCCAAACTCCTCCACCGCCAAGCCACGAACCACATCAAGGCCATCTTTGTAGGCCCATTCATTACGCGACTGTTGACTGGGATGGGGTTCGGGGACCGCTTTCAGAGGATGGAGGAGAGCTCCAGTTTTGCTGCTTTGACCCGGCTCCCCGAGGTCAACACTGACGTGGCGAGGAGGAGGACACAGCAGGCAGCACCAGCAGGAGGAGGAGGACAGCGAGCTGATGATGATGATGATGATGACGTTGATGAGGATGATGAGGTAGAGATGGAGGAGGCTGCTCACGAGGCTTCATACGATGCACCCCCCTACGGCACAGCATTTCCGGATTCTTGGGCGGGGATGCATGAGCATCAGGATGCCGTCTATCGGCAGTTGTCTGCGGAGCAGCATGAGCGGTTCGATCAGATGCGCTTCGAGCAGCAGGACTTTTACAGAGAGATGCGGGAGGACCAGGCACTCCACTATTCACAGCTCCAGTCTCAGTATACCCGGATTGATGAGAGACTCACCTCTATGGAGACTAGCCGGAGTTCATTCTTCGATGCCTATCCACCGCCACCCCCTCCTGAGTTTTAGATTTCATTAGATTGTCCTCTGCTAGCATCTGTATCATGATATTGTTGGATGACTGTACCGTAAACACTATCACACTCACACTCTCACTCTTTCACATTAACTCTTTATTGTGTGCTTTGTTTTGTGTTCATGATGTGTGCAGCTTAGTGGATGAATGTGTTCGTGCGAATCAAGACCCAGTTCTGTTCCTGACTGACCAACGCGATAGGGGAGTTTCCATGATACTTGTTACTCAATGCGTAAATGTTAACTTGAGTTAATTTTGAGCACGCGTGACCCTTTCCTCTTTACCCCTAGTTCATAATGCATATTTGGTCATCGAGGACGATGCCAAAAATTTAAGTGTGGGGGAGTGAATTGGGCATTCGGGCAGTAGTTGTCACATGTGATTTGTTAGAGTTAGCATGCGCAGGTGTTAGTTGTATATTCATAGGAAATTCATGCAAAATTTTTGAAAATTTTTCTTTAAACTGTGTCTTTGTGAGCTGGCTAGCGTTTTGACTATGTTTTTAGAACATCTTTGAAGTTCCTAAATACATTAAGTCTTTGTTAGAATATTCCTATCTCTCAAGATAAAGGGACCACTTTCATTATTACCCATTCACCATCAAATTCACAAGTCCTTCTGATCAGTAGCCTAAACACTTCAAAGATGTTCTAAAAACATAGTCAAAACGCTAGCCAGCTCACAAAGACACAGTTTAAAGAAAAAATTTCAAAAATTTTGCATGAATTTCCTATGAATATACAACTAACACCTGCGCATGCTAACTCTAACAAATCACATGTGACAACTACTGCCCGAATGCCCAATTCACTCAAAAACTGATGTGAGTTTTCTCGCACTTAAAATGGTTGTAGAAAAGTGGTGTAAAGTACGAGTATCGTCTCCACAGGGACGGACAAAAGGGAAATAAAGATTAACTAAACTTAGCGATTAGAAAGAAATAAATAAAATAAAAGTGCAATTGTGCGAGATTGGTTGATTGATTAAACTAAAACTAATGCTAATGAGCGAATAAAAAGATTTGGTTTTCCTTAATTAACGACGAAGGGAACAGGAATTGATTCCGGGGTTAACCAGATTTCTGGCAGAACAGGCCTAATTACATGAATTTAATTTAATTGAGCCTAGCTAATCATTACTAAGTTCTTACCGCTCTCGCGGCGTAGAGTACAATAATTTAGGGGTCCAGGCTGATCTCTCATGCGACAAGATCCTAAATTATTGTCAAAACGAACGAGCTTACGGCCCCTTAATCGCTACTAATCTCTTAGCGAACGATTAAGTGTGTGTGAATGTGTCCTAGAACAAATTAGATCTCTCTTAATTTATTCTACATGCAATTGTAATTCTAGTCGCGATTCTAGGTTACAAAAGATATCAATTAAATTATTCAAACACAAATTAAACGGCATTCATGCAATTAAACCGACAAGCATCTAGCCATCAATCATTATTAACCCCTTCATCAACCCCAAATCCCTAATTAAACTACTCACGCCTCATAATTGACGAATCAACAGAATTGGGATGAATAGAAATAATTGTCATTAATTAAAGAATTGAACTTACCAAGAATCCCAGGTTCTTAGATTAAACAACGTAAAAAACGCAGATAAACTCGTCCCTAGGCCTCTCTCCAAAGTTCGTAACCCCAAAAACGGGGTTATGGAGGCCTTATTTATAGAAAACAGTGAATTCGGGTCGAATTAGGACAAATCGCGGCCAGGCACGGTGCCAGACACGATCGTGCCTGCGACCGTGCCTGCGACCGATGCCCGTAATTCGCGTCCAGGCACGGCGTGCCTGACTACCAGGCACGATCGTGCCTGGCCTCCAGTAGCGTGGTTCCTCGATCAATGCCAGGCACGATCGTGCCTGGCCTCCAGTAGCTCCCAGGATGATTCTTCTTCAGGCACGGCGTGCCTAACTCCAGGCACGACCGTGCCTGACCCTATTCTTCATTTTTCTTTCGTTTTCTTGCTCCGAATGCTCCCGGATGCCTACGAGGTTGATCCAAATGCTCTTTCTTCACTAGAATTTCGTCGTGAATCTCCCGGTGGCCTCCAAATCTTCCAAATCTCTCTCGAATGCCTTCAAATCCTTCCCGAATATCTCTCAAACGCCGATTGCCGGACTCTAACTTCTTCAAATCAACTCCAAATGCAATGAAACTCGATCCAACGCCTGTTAAACACAACTTGAGCCAAAATTGAGACTTGCAACTCTTTAAAGCCAGGAAAATCATCAAAATCCGACCCGAACACGCATCAAATGCGTGTCTAAATACGGACTTATCAACAACATAGAACAATACACCAAGTCATTTATCCACAACTTGGAGGTACAAATTGGGCAAATTGCCCAAGGAAAAAGCACTCGAGAACAAGGGCGATTTCCCACAACAACTGAAGTCAATCCAAGGGAAAACGTCATGGCCATAACAACACGGAGTGGCAAACAAACGGAGGACCCTAAAACTCCGGAGGAAGCACCAACGACACAAGACGAGGAGGAGTTGGAGGAACATATATCGCCACTTCCTACTATGGCAAATTATGTTCCCCCTATCCCATATCCACAAAGGTTGAAGAAGAAGAATGATGGTAAACAATACAAGAAATTTCTTGATATTTTTACCAAGTTAAGCATCAACATACCATTTGCGGAAGCTATTGCGGAAATCCCTTCTTATGCCAAATTTCTAAAAGGGATTCTTTCAAACAAGAAGAAACTAGCGGACTTTGCAACCGTGGCACTTACGGAGGAGTGTAGTGCAATCCTTCAAAATACACTCCCTCCAAAGTTGAAGGATCCCGGAAGCTTTACCGTCCCATGCTCTATTGAAAAAATTGGAGAGGTAAAATCTCTTTGTGATCTCGGAGCTAGTATAAATCTTATGCCACATTCCCTCTTTAAAAAGCTTGGTGTGGGGGAACTTCAATCTACAACGGTTGCTCTCCAATTAGCGGATAGAACAATCCGCTATCCATTGGGAGTTATGGAGGATGTTCTAGTTAAGGTGGGTAAATTCTATTTTCCAGTAGATTTTCTCATCTTGGAAATGGAAGAAATGGAAATTCCTATCATTCTTGGGAGATCATTTCTAGCCACCGCCGCCGCCCTCATTGATGTGAAGAACGGAGTTGTCAAATTCCGAGTAGGAGAAGATGAACAAGAATTCCATGTGTGGGATTCATTGAAGAAACATCATGATAGCTCCACGTGTTTTAGTATTGACATCATTGATACTATAACTCGGGAGATGTTTGAAAAAGAACTTCAAAAAGACCCTCTTGAAGCATGTCTCACATTTGGGCACACCGAAGAAGAAGAAGAAAATTCTGAAATTTTCCAACAAATGATGTTCTTACAAGGAGAAGTCGTTCATAGACCTTACCGACAAAGATTTGAAGACCTTGGGCAAAGGAAGTCTATTCTCAAACCATCAAGTCAAACTCCTCCAAAGCCCACTCTCAAACCTCTACCGGTACATCTCAAATATGCATTCCTTGGCAATAATTCTACATACCCCGTGGTAATTTCCTCTACTCTTTCTCCTTTACAAGAAAAGAAATTACTCCGGGTATTGAGAGCTCACACATCATCAATAGCTTGGTCCTTGGCGGATATCAAGGGTATAAGCCCAACTCTATGCATGCATCGGATCCTCATGGAGGAAAACCACAAACCAACGGTAGAACATCAAAGGAGGCTCAACCCAAATATGAAGGAGGTAGTTAAGGAGGAAGTTCTCAAACTTCTTGACTATGGTATTATCTATCCCATATCCGATAGCAACTTTGTGAGTCCCGTGCAAGTAGTCCCGAAGAAGGGAGGAATCACCGTTATAACCAATAGTAAGAATGAATTAATTCCTACTAGAATGGTTACCGGGTGGAGGATGTGCATTGACTACCGAAAGTTGAATGCCGGCACAAGGAAGGACCATTTCCCCCTACCGTTCATGGACGAAATGCTAGAAAGAGTGGCTGGTCATGAATTTTACTGCTTCTTGGATGGTTTTTCCGGCTATTTTCAAATAGCCATCTCACCCGAGGATCAAGAGAAAACAACGTTTACTTGTCCTTTTGGGACATTTGCTTACCGAAGGATGCCATTTGGTCTTTGCAATGCACCGGGGACCTTTCAAAGGTGCGTCATGGCTATTTTTTCGACATGGTTGGAGATTATATGGAGGTATTTATGGATGATTTTTCAGTCTTTGGAAATTCATTCGATGTTTGCCTAAATAACCTTGAAAAAGTGCTCATCCGATGTGAAGAAACCCATCTTGCTCTTAATTGGGAGAAATGTCACTTTATGGTGACCGAAGGCATTGTCTTGGGGCATAAAATCTCCCCTCAAGGCATCGAAGTTGATCAAGCCAAGGTGGATGTTATTGAAAAATTACCACCTCCTCATTCGGTAAAAGCCATAAGAAGCTTTTTGGGGCATGCCGGTTTTTACCGGCGATTCATCAAAGATTTTTCAAAAATCGCAAAACCACTTTGCGATTTACTTGCCAAGGATGCTACTTTTGAGTTCTCTCAATCTTGCTTACTAGCCTTCAACACTCTCAAGAAGGCTCTTACTTCGGCTCCCATAATCATTTCACCGGATTGGTCTCTACCGTTCGAATTGATGTGCGACGCTAGCGACCATGCCATTGGAGTTGTGCTTGGTCAAAGAAGAGAAAAGAAACTTCATGCCATATACTATGCATCGAGGTTACTTCATGATGCAGAACTCAATTATGCAACAACAGAGAAAGAGTTCCTAGCCATCATCTATGCTTTTGACAAATTCCGGTCTTACCTCATTGGCCAAAAGGTGATTGTCTATACCGATCACTCCGCCATCCGGTACCTCATGAATAAAAAGGATGCTAAGCCACGACTAATCCGGTGGGTGCTTTTACTCCAAGAGTTTGACCTGGAGATTCGGGACAAGAAAGGAAGTGAAAATCTTGTAGCGGATCACCTCTCTCGCCTTGAGCCAAACGCCACTACAAATGTGGAAGTAATTCATGATGATTTTCCTTATGAGCAACTCATGGAGGTGAAGGGAGTTTCCTTACCTTGGTTCACAGATTTTGTGAACTATCTTGCCAAAGAAATTCTTCCCCAAGAGCTCACTTTCCATCAAAGGAAGAAATTTTTACATGATGTCAAACATTACTATTGGGATGAGCCATATCTTTTCAAGCATTGTGCCGATGGAATTATACGACGGTGTGTTCCAAATGAGGAGATGCTATCTATCCTTGCTCATTGTCATAATCTCCCTTGTGGAGGACATCATGGACCGGACCGGACCGCGGCTAAAATCCTCCAATGTGGATTCTTTTGGCCAACACTCTTCAAAGATGCAAGGAGCTTTGTCCTAGCTTGTGACCGTTGTCAACGCACCGGAAACTTGAGCCGAAGGAATGAGATGCCACAAAACATGATTCTTGTGGTGGAAATATTTGATGTATGGGGAATAGACTTCATGGGCGCTTTCCCTAAATCTCATGGAAAGGAATACATCCTTGTTGCGGTTGATTATGTGTCTAAGTGGGTGGAGGCCATTGCTCTACCGGACAACACGGCCAAATCGGTAGTAGAATTTGTAAAAAGGAACATCTTTTCAAGATTTGGGGTTCCTAGAAGTATCATTAGTGATAATGGTACTCATTTCAAGAATACCCATTTTGTCGGCCTCCTAAAAAAATACGGGTGCATGTTCAAAACCGGTGCCACTTACCATCCTCAAACTAATGGTCAAGTGGAGGTATCCAACCGTGAAATAAAATCCATTCTTGAGAAGACGGTCAACTCTTCAAGGAAAGATTGGTCTCTAAAGCTAGATGATGCCTTATGGGCATACCGAACGGCCTTTAAAACTCCACTCGGTATGTCCCCTTTCCGGCTTGTTTATGGCAAACCATGCCATCTCCCTGTGGAACTTGAGCATAAATCACATTGGGCTATCTCTCAACTGAACCTTGATACCACCCTTGGGAGAGAAAAGAGAATGCTCCAAATTAAGGAACTAGAAGAGCTCCGACAGGATGCATATGAGAACTCCCGTATCTACAAAGAAAAGGCCAAAGTTTGGCATGACAAGAACATTAACCGGAGGGAGTTCTATGTCGGACAAAAGGTATTACTCTTCAACTCACGGCTCCGATTATTCCCTGGAAAGCTCAAATCCCGATGGTCAGGACCATATACAATCACCGAGGTCCGACCAACGGATCAATGATGATTCAAAACGGTGACCAAACACCATTCCTTGTAAATGGTCACCGGCTCAAGCCATACATGGAGTACCATATCACTTCGGCAACCACCGCATGCCAATTGGAAGAATAGAGGTACGTTGCGTCCGGCCTACGACGTTAAACTGAGCGCTAATTGGGAGGCAACCCAACACAAAAAAAAATCAATTATGAATAAATATGTTTGAGTTATATTCATTTTTATTAATATTTGATCAAAAATCACTTATAAGTGAATATGTTTACTCACATAAACAACATTCATATTTATTCATGATTGATGAAAAAAAAATATAAATTTTACGGAAAGACCGGCGCCGGTCAGAAGCAACCGGCCCCGGTCCGAAACAGAAAGTCCGGGGCGCATCAAAACGGAAGAACCGGCGCCGGTCGCGGCGATTAAAACAGCGCCCAGGTCGCGACTCAGAGCAAAAATTTTCGCAAAAACCCTCCCAACTCCAAAGCTCTTCGCCGGCCACCACCCCAAACCACCTAAAACCGCCACCCCCAAGCTAAAATTGTTCCAAAAGCTTCATTTTTGCATCAAGCATCACCACAAAAAGCTTCTTCATCACTCTTTGAACATCAATCCAAGTTATTGTAGCTCAAAATTCAAATCTCCCCTAATTCTTGATTTTTTTTTCTCTTTTACAATTCTTGAGAAATTAGATGTTTATAAATGTTGAATGATAATTCCTTATGATCATTTGGTATATATAAACATAATTCTTGTTCAACATTGTGAGATTAAAGTTCAAGTTTAGGGGAAATTCTTGAAAATTTTTCTCAAGAACCCTAATTTCGAATTTCTTGTTCATTGATGAATTCTTTTCTAAAATTGATGCTTAGAGATATGTTGCTATGACTTGTTGTTGATACATAGTCTTCTAAACATGATTATTGCAAGAATTCTTGAATGAACATAAGATTTGAGGCAATTGAAGAAATTTTCCAAATCTTACCTTGAATTGATGAACAAATGGTGTTGTGTGTATGTGTTGAACTAATTGTGCAGGTTCAATGGCTCCTAAAAGACGAAATGATGTTACTTCTTCCTCTTCATCCATACCACGTTTCACCTCCCCGGCAAATGAGGCTTGGTACGAACAAAGGAAGAAGTGGAAGATAGTGGTTGAGAAGACCGTGCATCCTGAGATCGACGCTCTATATCGACTCTCAAACGCTTTTGACAAATTGGGATGGGCTGTCATGCTTACTTTGACTGGGGCATTCTACCTGACGCTTGTACGGGAGTTCTATGCCAATATTGAGAGGAAAATGGACCCATTTAGGGATATTGTGAGCACTGTTAAAGGCACAAAAATCACCATTAGCAAACAAAGATTGTGCAACTTGCTTCATATCCCCAACGTCGGTCGTCCAGTTGAAATGAACTCTGTAGTGGTAATCACCGACCCCGCTTACAATGAGGTAGATGTCATGAACGAATATGGATTCGGTGCAGATCTTGGAGCCCGTGTTCTTGAAGCAAAAGAGAGACTAATCGCATACCTTCTTAGCTTCAACATCTTGCCAAGAGCTAGCGACACGCATGTACTTCGGCGATTGGACCTCTACCTAATGTATAAAATGATCAACGGACTTGGGCAAATCGAGGGTATTCCTTTGGCTTCTTTAATCATGACGGAAATGAGGGGCGTCGTCAAAACAAAAAGAGGTGACAAAAACTTTATTTATCCTCTTTTACTTACAATGATTTTCAGACATTTTGGCGTCGACCTTTCAAATGAAGAAGTGGAGTACACCTCCGAGTCCCAAGTCTTGAGGCCACATACTATGGTAGCCCTCCATTTCAAGAAGGTGGGTGGTGAATGGGTTCGAAAGGAAGAAAACGGCGACCAAGAGATGGGTGAGGCTGAAGCACAACCCGCAGGGCGGCCACGACGGACTATGGCACAGGGGATCGACTATATTTGTGACTCCATGGACCGTATGCACGCACGGATGAACGTGTATGAAGCTAACTAAGAGGACCTCCGCACACGTCATACACGGATGGAAGAGCACTTGGGCAACATTGACCGAAGGTTTGGGCAATTCACCCAACACTACTATGGTCAATATGGATACCCCCTCCCGACCCACAAAATTAGGTTCTCATTCTTGTTATTGCATATGACATACTCTTCTCTAAACACATGCTATGTGGATGGTGATTGAAGTTTTATGCTCCTATGATTTATACATTGGGACAATGTATCTTAAGTGCGGGGGGTGCATCTCAAGGGTAGCTAAACAAATTTTGTGTGCAAAATATTTTTTTTAGGGAGGGTAAAAATGATATTATTTCTCTTTTTAATGGGTATTTGGTTGAGAAAGTTTTTTTTATTATTCACATAAAAATATCATTTTTTTTAGATTTTTTACACTACCTTTTACTCTTGAAAACCACTTCCAAAAGAACTCTTGTGATTAGGAACACCATCTTCTTTCATTTCCAACAATGGTTTAAGTACATCTCAAATATTCAAGAACCATTTCGGAAAACAAGCCACCCTCATATCTCATCAAATAAATTGGGATGATCAAAATGACTTTCAGTAAATGCTTGTTGAGAACCAATTCAAATGAGTAAAAAAAAAAACTCATGATCTCTTTCAAGAATTTCAACTGATCCACTTCTATACTGAAAAGTCAAATACACCAAAGAGCCATCCTACACCCCCAAAAAAATCCTAGTCACAATCCATTCATCTCCTCTCAAGAGTATAAGTAATTTTTCTAAATCTAATGATATTTTTTGTGTGTTTAATAGAAAAATGGGTTTTGGACCGAGAACGAAAAAAAAGAGTTTACAAACATTTTTTTTACCTCTCTTAAAATAATTTATTTTTGTGCATATATTTTTGTTGAACTAACCAAGGCATCAAAAGGTGACAACATTGCTCGAGGACTAGCAACGCTCAAGTGTGGGGGAATTTGATAAGCACAATAATTACTTATGTTTTACATAAGTAATTGCATTTATCTGTACAAAAATGTGAAGCGAAAACAGATAAATATTCTCGAGTTAGCGGAAACATGAAATACGACATGGAGCAATGAAAATAGGGTCAAAAGTCAAAAGGGATCGAAAACCGGCACTTCTGGATCAATTTCGGGCATCAAACGAAGAAAAAAAAGCAAAGTACAAATTTGGGCGCAGGAACCGGCGCCGGATGCCCTATAACCAGCGCCGGTCGTCGGGACTTTTTGCCCAATTCGGGCCTGTTTCCAATCGGCGCAGCACAACCAGTGCATTTTTGCACCCAACCGGTGCCGGACATGCTATAACCGGCGCCGGTTGTTTCGATTTTCTGCTAAAACAGTCCGACGTGCAGAAGATTTCTGATGGGAAAAACCCATCTTCCTCCATATCTGATCAAATATTGCTTCCATACCCGATTGTTAGGCTTGAATAGACTAAAAGATGCCCTTCTTTAGCCTATATAAAACCCTAATTCATCAAGCAATAACATTCCATTCCATACTTTAATTCCTAGTTTTCATACTTTGTTTTTGCTATTGTTCTTCAAGTTCTTGAGGAGGAAACTTTAACCTCCAAAACCATTGGTGTTTAGGTATTATTTCCTTTGTAATTTCATGTTCTATTACATTTCAATATTGTATTGTGATTAATATGAGCATTAGAGGCTAATTTCTTAGCTAAGGCTAGGGATGAACCTCTATGCATGTTAGGTGTTTGATAAAAGTTCTAAACCAATAAATTGTGATTTATCCTTTATATTTTGATTGTTTATGACTATGGTGTACAACATAGAAGTATGTTAAATTTAGTTTATGCTTGCAATTAACGTTGAAGTCTAAACTATGAACATTAAAGGATAAACATATATAGTACCGAGAATAGAAATATATCCGGTCTTATATGATACGGGTGTGATGTCTTGATATTCAACGGGGTTTTTGGTAGATGAATGTAAGCCGTAACGGGACTTACACGTAACGAAAACCACGCTCTCGCTGCCTTAACCGGAGTTGAGAATATATTAGCGACATCGTATTCATAATTATTGGGAAAGAACTATTATTAAACAACTACTAAAGCATTTAGGTGAATCCTGATTGCCTTAGTAATTCTCATTCTTGTTTAAACCAATCTCAAAGAGCAAAGTTCCTGGAAAAAAATATATCATTTACATTCTTTGCATTCAATACTCGACTTTATAATATCAACCATTTCCCTGTGGATCGACCCGGTATTTACCTGTATTTTATTACTACATCGGCACTTGTATACTTGCAAGTTTAGCCCGATCAGAGTGACCATGGAAGCTTATGTGGATGATATCCTGATCAAGAGCAGAAAGAAAGAAGACCATGTGCAGGACATGGAAAAGGTATTTGGGATCATGCAGAAGGCAAACATGAGGCTGAACCCCAAGAAATGTGCCTTTGCAGTAAAGGGGGCAAGTTTTTGGGGTACATGATGAGCGAACGGGGAATTGAACCGAATCCTGAAAAGGTCAAAGCAATCATGGACATGGAGGCTCCGAGGAACGTAAAGGAAGTTCAGAAGTTGACCGGTAGGCTGGCAGCCCTTAGCAGATTTCTGGCCAAACTGGCCGATCGGGCGATTCCATTCTTCCAGATTATGAAGAAGGCCAACCCATTCGAGTGGACAGCCGAATGTCAGGCAACTTTTGAAGATTTCAAGCTTTATTTATCTTCTCCCCTGGTCCTAACCAAAGCGGATCCAGGGGAACATCTGTATATGTATCTGGCTGTGGCTGACCTTGCAGTCAGCTCGGTATTAATAAAAGAGGATGAGGGTGTACAGCGCCCTATTTATTTTGTGAGTAAAGCCCTGAACAGGCCCGAAACGAGATATACTCTCATGGAGAAAACCATCCTGGCCCTAATCGCAGTGATGAAACGGTTGGCACCCTACTTTCAAGCACATCCAATTACCGTCTACACCACCCAACCACTGGCCACTATACTAAGGAACCTTATGGCAAGCGGGCGCATAACTAAATGGGCCCTCCTGATCGGGCAGTATGAGGTGACTTTCAAACCTCGCCCTACCATCAAGGGACAGGCTCTAACAGACTTCATTGCCGAATGTACTGCTCGACCATCGGAAGAAGCACTGAACGGAACATTGTTGAATGACTGGTGGGAACTGTATGTAGATGGGGCATCTAGCGCCAAGGGATGTGGAGGGGGGGGGGCTGTAATTATGTCCCCCGAAGGGTTCAAGGCATACTACTCGGTACACTTTAAATTTAAAGTAACTAACAATGAGGCCGAATATGAGGCCCTTATTGCAAGTTTGAAATATGCGAAAGCCCTGGGTGCCGGTCGACTGAAAATCCGATCGGACAGCCAATTGGTTGTAGGGCAGGTGAACGGGTCTGCAGAGGCCAAAGAGGAGAGGTTGAAAGCATACAAGGAGCTGGTCGACGAGCAGATCGAAAAGTTTGAACAGGTAACGCTCGACCAGATATCCCGGATTGAAAATGCTGAGGTTGACATTCTGTCAAAACTGGAACATGCTGCGCTGGATGATCGGTCTCAGGGCATCCCTGCCCATATCCAGAAATTTGCCCATAGATAAGTGCTGAACACACCAGCAACAATGATCATTCAGGTAGATGCTATCTCATACGCGGGTACCAAGTTGGGTCACAGACATGACCAATTACCTAAAGGACGAGGCGCTTCCAACGGATAAGAATGATGTATACAATTTGACCAAGATTGAAAGGAAAGCCCCGATGTTCGAACTTGTGGACGGACAGCTATACAAGAAGACGTTTGGGGCCCCCTACTTGAAATGTCTCCCGCCCGCTCTGGCAGCTGCTGTGATGGAGGAAATACACGAAGGAATATGCTCTAGCCACCAAGGGCAAAAACATTGGCCAGGAAGATCATCTTGAAAGGATACTACTGGCCGACCATCCAGCAGGATTGTTTTGCACACACCAGGAAGTGCAGGGTCTGCCAACTCTATGCACCAGTACCCGGACGGCCTGCAACCTTTTACACCCCAATGACCATTGCATTACCGTTCGCTAGGTGGGGGATCTACTTGCTAGGGCCCCTACCTACTGCTTCAGGAGGAAGGAAGTATATCATTGTGGGAATTGATTATTTCACAAAATGAGTGGAAGCCGAACCGTTGGCCAGCATTACAGATTTCCAATGCCAATGATTTCTCTGGCAAAATATCATTTGCAAGTTCGGTCTTCCCGAGCAGGTCGTCACGGACAACGGGAGGCAGTTCGTGAGCAAGAATTTTGAGGACTACCTTGTGAAATGGGGAATCAAACATTCCAGGGCGTCTGTGGCATACCCACAGGCAAACGGCCAGGTGGAAAATATGAATAGGACCATCATGGATGGTATAAAAAAGAAACTAGAGGACTACACCTCCACTTGGCCCGAACAGTTAAATTACATCCTGTGGACCTACATGACAACACCCCGAACGGCCACTGGGGAAACGCCGTTCGCCCTTGCCTATGGATTCCAGGCCAAGGTACTAACCGAAGTCCTGGTACCCACACACCGGATAATACACTACGACTCCGAGCGGAATGAGGACAACTTGCGTGCTGAGCTCCATTTCATAGAAGAAAGAAGGGACCTTGCAGCCCTAAGAATGGAAGAATACCACCGAGCTACCAAGAGATACTTTGACAAACAGGTCAAAATCCGTTCAATCCAAGTATTAAAATATTTGTCTTTTGTAATTGACACGAGTAATAAAATTACCAGGACCCCTCAGCGGCTCAGCCTATCTAGTAAAGAAGGGACCTTGCAGCCCTAAGAATGGAAGAATACCACCGAGCTACCAAGAGATACTTTGACAAACAGGTCAAAATCCGTTCAATCCAAGTAGGAGACTTGGTCTTGAAGAAAAGGGAAAAGAGTAAACCACTAGAAGGTGGGAAGATGGCCCAGAACTGGGAAGGACCCTATCGGGTAGAAAAGAAATATACCGAAGGAACGTTCCGCCTTCAGACTACCGAAGGCCAGTCGGCGGGAGCTTGGAATGTTGAACACTTGAGGAAGTTTTATCAATAAAAACGGCTGTTGCCACCTCTTGAAAAAAAAAAGAATGTACATGAGATACATAAAGAGGGAGAAATTTACTTCCAAACACAAGGCTAGAAGTTGGATAACCAGGTCAGCAAGACCTAACGGCAATATCACAACCATGGCCAGAAGCCTCACCTCGATCTAGCTCTGTTGGCAATCATTATGGATGACCGAATGAGAGCCATCATCTTAATCTGGAGGGAGCCTCCATTTCAGCTTGGACTTGGCCCTGTGCTCCGGATGATCGAGCGGGGGATCCAGGCCATTTTAGGAGATGGTGTAAAACTTCGAGTAAGGCAAGCCGAACGGCATTTGATAATTCGGATGATCGAGCGGGGAGTCAGGACTCTGGTTTTTCAAATCTTACCTCAGTCTATAGTTCTGACGAACCACGACGAAGGCAAATCGTTATGGTGGAATCCGAACTTTAACTTGGAGGCGAGTCTTCATTTTAGCTTGAAATACAAGAGATGCCCCGTACAGGTGATCTTGTGTTTAGTTTGAAAATGGACATCTTATACCCTTGATATGGATGTCCCGGAAAGGCTGAACCGAACGGGTGCATCGGAATCATGGGCTTGGAAGATGAGGGGCAATACAAACCTTACCTCAGTCTATAGCTTTGACAAACCACAACGAAAGGAAATCGTTATGGTGGAATCCAAGCTATAACTTGGAGGTGAGTCTCCATTCTTGCTTGAAATACCGGAGATGACCCGAACAGGTGATCTTGTATTTGGCTTAAAAGATGGACATCTCAAACCTCTAATATGGATGCTCATGAACGGCAGAACCGAACAGGCACATCGGAATTACAGGTTTGGAAGATGACGGGCATTATCTAAGTAATTACTAAAGCTTAGGTAATGATCTGTACGGTCGGGGAATCAATCTCGAACAACCAGACATCTTTATTCTTCAGCACTACCGGCCGGAAAATACAAAAGGATGAAAGAGTGGTGGGTAAAACAAAGGAAAAGCCATGCTACGGGAGGATCCCGAACAGGGAAAGGACGATCAGGAAACAATCTCGATTTAATAAACGGGAAGATTATTCTTCGAAACTACCAACCAAAGAATACAAAGGAATAAAAGGACGAACGAAACCAAGAAAAAGCTATGATTGCACGGTCGGGAAACAGTCTCGAATTGATAAATAACAAGGGGTGTTTATTCTTCGGCACTACTGGCCGGGAATTACACATGAATAAAAAAGAATGAAGTATAAAGGAAACTATGCTAAAGACAAAATACAAAGCTACGCTACAGGCGGGTCCTTGGTCAGGGATGAAGCATGCTCAGGGGAGGACTGTTCAGACTCCTCCTGGTCTGCTTGCCTCTTCGCCATCACACGCTTATAAGCGCGGCAGAACAGCTCATCAAACTTGGCCTCTTTAGGATCGAAGGGCTTGGGAAAAGGCTCCATGATCACTTCAAGGTTTCGGTCAACCAGCATATCTTGGCACTTAACGAGGGTGTCTCTGGCCAGAGCATTGGCAAAGGCAGTCTCGGGCGGGGTCTCATCCAGAAGCTTGAGGCCATCGTGTAGGGGATCCTTACATTTCTTCAAAAACTCCCCAAGATGTTTCCTAAGGAACTCCCGAGCAGTCTCTTCCAGGGCGACATTCAGGCCCTTCCCCCTCTGAAAGTCTATCACCGCCTGGGTGGTGATCTTGGAGGCATCAGCAGTATAGGGGGCGGGAGGATTTCTCCCTTGGCCTTCTCAATCTTCAGGCCTGAGACTTCGGCTGCCTTCACCTTGGCACGAAGCTCTCGGATCTCCCGATCGCGACGTTGGAGTCGCCTCTCCAGTTCGGCTAGCTCCTCCCTGGCCTTGTCTCCTTAATTGGCCCGATCCTGAAGATCTGCAGCCATTTTCCTAGAGCAGCTAGAAGGGTTTGGCTCTCATCCCGCTCGTTAGCCAGGTGAGCCATCTCCCGCTCGGCCGCCAGGAAGGCCCGGTGATAATAAGTCCCGGCCTGAGAAGGGAAGAAATAACAGTAAAAACAAATCCAGAAATAACAATAAAGAACAGTACCAAGGGAAGCTTAAACGATCACGAACGTACCTTAATACTCTCCAAATGGTCTGCTTCGACCAGATCGGACCAATGGGTCAGGTTGGTGAAACCCTCACCAGCCTTCAAAGAAGTGCTGCACCACATGGAGGATGCAGTCTGCCCGAACAGCGGCCGGCCTTCGGCTCGGGGGCCCATGGCGGAGAATTCCACCGTCAACCGATCGGGGATCGGGAAATGATCAGGGGCAGAATCTCCCTTCTTTCCAAGCGAGGAGCCCAACTGCTTGGGGGGAGAAGAAGTGGCATGCATCGCCTCCAGGTTAGGATCAGTCAAATCAATGACCTGATCGATCGGTACCAGCTGACCGGAGGGCTCGGTCCGCGGACGTTTGTTTACTGGCCCAGATTCCCGGCCAGAGAAAGAACCTGGCTGAGTAGCCCTCCCCTTCCCTTTATCGGCCAGAGCGGTGGATGAGGGGGGTAGAGGCAGGACGCTTTGTGGAAACGGGAGGGATCACACCCGCGAAAAGAAACAAAGGAAAGTGAGCAAAAGAATCAATAAATGTACCGAACGGCTGAAATAAAAAAAGGATTTTACCAATGCCCGCTGCCAAAAGCTTGGAAGGGGTCAGGAAAGACCGAATGTTCTTCGACCTGGCCGAATGAAGCCGGTCGTATTGGCAGAGCAGGGCAGCATCCAACTTGGGGGCGGAATCCTGAACAGGATAGGTGTTCCACCGATCGGGGAACGGAAATGGTAACCCCACATAAACGAACAAAAACGTTCCTCCCACTTCTCAGGTGGGGTGGGGTTGTCGGTAAAGAGGGTCCGGCCGGAACGGGCAACTAGCCGCAGATACCCAGTCGTCCAGTATGGCTGACAGCTGTAGCAGTAAAGGAAAAGATCCACATTCGGGGCTATCCCCAGGTCATGGCACAAGACAATGAACCCGTTCAGTATTCTATACGTGCTGGGCAAGAACTGAGCCGGCAATACTGATACCCGGCGAAGGAACTCCACAATGAAGGGGTGCAGGGGGAACCTGAGACCGGCCACTAGGGCGTCCAGGTGCACCAATACGTATCCCGAACGGTGTCTCATAGGGTGTTTGATGAAACCCGCATAAAACTGGCGGGGAGGAGGCAGCAGCTGGCGGAGTGTCTGTTCAGCATCCGCGGGAAGCCTTTGACGCTGCTTCCTGATACAATGGAAGTTCAGACTCTATCTGGGGGGCCGTTCGGGCATTCCCCTCTCATAAATTGCCAGGTCATCGCCCGATTGGCATCCATCATCAAGGAGAGGCTGTTCGGGTCGACAAGAGGGAGAAGAATCATTAGAACCCGATGACCGGGCAGATGTACCTTAATCTTTGGGGTGAGCTTTTCCCCTGGGGCGACGAATCAACGTAGGTGCCATCTCCTCGGAGTTTGAAGAACCAGAAAAAGCAGACATAAAATAACGGAGAAAATTCTAGAGAGAAAGCTTGGAGGAATTAAGAAGCAGCAGAAAATATGAAAAGAAGCAGCTGCGTCCTTATATAGGGAGATGCTGCCGCCAAGAATCCAAATCTTAATGGACACGTGTCAAAACGGTTGGGGGAAGTTAAGGCTCTACTAAAAGCAGGAATGCCCGAACGGGATCAACATCAAAGAACGTGATCCCAGAATATGATAAAAGGAAAACATTGCAAACATCTATCCCGAACAGGATGAAACGTAGTGTTCGGAACCAGAATCCACCTGGGTTTGCATTCACAACCACGAATCCCGATCAGAACAAAATGCATTGAAAAAATAAAGTCCACAGGATCGCATTCATAACCAGGAATCCCAATCTACCCGAACGCGAAAAAATAACATCCGGGAAAATAACTATACGGGGAAAAATAACATGCGCGAACAGGCTGGAGGATTTAGGAAAAAATAACATCCCGAACAGGTATCCCGAACAAGGAGGTACCTGGTGGTGACAAAACATGCTGAACGGATATCAAAAGGAACAAGGAAAATACGGGGTACAGGAGCCAAGGTGAATGGAAGAAATGACCAAGTCATAAATGTTGGACTTACGCTAGAAAGAGATACAGGCCGAACGAGCGGAAAGAAGCGCAGAAATGGCTAAGTCCTAAATGTTGGACTCATGAATACAATCTCAAACAACCGCCCGATCGCTATGACAAAACATGATAGGAATGGAGGTCAATAAATCAGCTAAGTCCAAAAGCAGAGCAACACATAAATAAATTATGGAGGCAAGTTGATGGACAAAAAGTTTTGTATTCATCGGTTCTACTGACCGGAAATTACAAGAAATATGTATAATGCAGGAAATAGAAATACAAAGGAAATAACTAGTCTACTGTTCGGAGTTTTCCTCACCCTCATCATCATCATCATCATCATCATCATCATCATCATCCTCTTCATCGACAGCCTGGACAATACCCATCCCCAGGGCCCGCCTGCATTTGTTGATCTGAGCAATCAAGGCGTTCAGATGATTGGGGTTCAGATCGGAGAAGTCAGATGGTTGCACCGGTCGGCCCAATTGCCTTTCCAAAAGGGGAAGGAGCGGATGGAGCATGTGCTGGCATCCTGAGCCGTAGACCCCCCGGGCAAATGCTTCTGCCCATTCTTTGGTCACCGGATGCTGGTCAAGGACCCTCACCCCCTCCTTCAGGCGCTCTTCACCAGTCAGCTTAGCCAGGTGCTCCCCGAGGACGGTGGGGAGTTGCTCAAAAGCATATGCCCGGAACTCTGATGAAGTCTTGAAATTTTCCCGAACGGTTGAGAGGTCAACAGTCACTTCAGGAGGACCGTCCGGGATCTGGGAAGCAGGCTCTGAGAATTTCACCTGGGCGGATTCGGCCGCCGCCAGGTACGCCTGGAGAGAAGCTACCCTCACACGGAGCTCCCCGAGCTCGCTCTCCAGCTTCTTCCGAGCCTCGACAGCTGCCTGCCGATCAGTCTCAGCGGCCGGAACGGCCGAGGAAAGGGAGTGTTCGGCTTCCTCCTTCGCCACTATCAACCCTCGCTCTTTGGCCAGCCGGGCCTCACGAATTTTGAGGCTGTATAACCCCACCTGCATACAGTTAACCAGAGTTAACAGGGTGAACGCGCAATCAGGAAAGGAAACATGGAAAAGGAATCAGGATGGGGAATTACCTTGAGAGCGGCCAAGGCTAGGCATTCCTCGGCATCCTCGACCGGGAGCGGGGGGGAGCACGAAGTCGTTGAGATCGACAGATGTGGACCAAATCCGGCTCGCCGGACAGCCGCCCCGCTCTAGCATATCATGGGCGGGGTCCTGGAGGGAGATCCTCTGGAAATGCCTGGCCAGATCCGACTGATGGGCGGCCACATCCTCGGCTGAAAATTGGTGGGATTGTTGATCAGAGAAGAGCTGATCCATCAGCATATCAGCATGGGAAGGTTGCTGATCGGGAGCAACCTGCTGAATGGGCTGAGCCTCCTGAGCGGGCTCGGGCTGTTCAGGAGATGGAGCAGCTTGAATGCCTTCCCGATCGAATTTTGAGCTGAAATTTGGTATGGACAAACTAGACTTGATGAGGAACATGCTCAAAAAATTTCATAAAAAAATTACGGGAAGGTCGCCAAAAAGGCTCGGCCTGAAGGCTCTCCCGGTCAGGCCGGCCTAACATATTGATTTCTCTGAAACTACATACAAATTTGAACTATATATGCCCTAGAATGTTTCGGGATAGGTGTATTACCGCACTACTATTACGTACCTACTCACATATCTGCCCGCTTCTTTCCAAATGCCCTCCCATTTACATGGCTTCCGCCACTGTCTTGCGCCTCCATCTGTATTGGCGATGGCTTGGTTTCAATGTTATGGTTCAGCTAGAGTACAACCGGCCGAATGCTTTGTGCCACGATTTCTCTGTATAATTACACTTTTAAAGGTACTTTTTAAATATCTATTCAATTTTTGTTGTCTGTTCTAGCTCCGTGCGGCAATCATGCCAGTCATTTGGGTGCTTTGGTTGGTTTTCTTTTTTCTTGGACACTTTAATTTCAAAGTAATTTAATGGGAAAATCGCACATTTAGTCCCTGAAATAGTCATGAGAATGAAATGTGGGACCTGTATTTCTGATATTGTAAATGTCACTCCTCAATTGTCCAAATTGTTTTAAATGTGATCCTTTAAGGGGTGAAATGTACTCTTGCCCACAATATATATTTCACTCCTCAAAGGACCACATTTACCGCATTTAGGACAATTGAGGGACGACATTTACAAACTTGGGAATACAGGTACGGCATTTCATTTCCGTGATTATTTCAGGGACTAAAAGTGCGATTTTCCCTAATTTAATACTTCAGTTTTGTTAGAGTTCATTTATATTTTCAGAAAGGCGTCGTCCACTGTCCACTATTAGAAAGGGAGGATTATAAAGGAACAGGGCAGGAAATTTTTTTACTATCAATTTTTAGAAAAACTTGTAAAATAGATAATGGTTTGATCGATTTAGATAGGAAACTTAGTATAACAGTATAGTACTACTTATAAAATTAACAATATCATTGGTATTACTCCGTATTTACGTTGGATAATATCATGGTTTGTTTTTTTATTTATTACTTCATCATCTTTATACTACCTATAAAATTCACAATATAATTGGTATTATTTCAAAGCATGTTTGCCGGTTGGTCATCAACTTTGAGGTTACAAACTCTACAGTTCAGATTTGAGCGAGATCATAAGTTCCTATTTGATAATTTCAAGTATTACTTTGAATATATTTAAATTATGTTTTAGGCATAACTAGTTTGATATTTAACATTGTTTGTTAGTAATTTGTACTTGTTCTAGTTGAATCAGCAAATTCAGCCAATTTTAGTATAACCAAACAGACTCTAAATTTTGCTACATTTTCTGTAAAAAACATTCAATTATTTTTATTTTTTCTACTTTTTATTTTCTTTTTCACTTTTTCCACAACTTTTTGAACACAATTCATTACATCTAATATTTCCTCCTTAAATATTGTGCGACAATCCTAATGTAGTTTTCCTTAAAATAAGAAGTGAGTATATTACAAATCCTAGAGCTTTCTTCACAAGGAACTTAAATACTCCTTCCGTCCCTTATAACTTTGCCAACTTTGGATGTCCCATTAACTTTGCCACTATCTCATTTAAGTAAAGAATTTGTGGTTCCAGTTAATTTTCTTTCATCTGCACAAACCTCAACCACACAGTTTTTACTTTATTAATCCTCGTGCCGGTCAAACTTGACAAAGTTGTTGGGAACAGAGGGAATAACTTTTATGATTTTTCTTTTAATTTCAATCACTAAGAAGCATTTAATTGCAATCACCCTACACTCTATTCGAAGAGAAACCGTTGTCTGGTGCTCTTTTTAATTGAAATTTTAAATGGTAGTGAGTCTTTTTATAGTGAGATTGTGGGTATCGTCTTAACATGGAGGTCCTTAGGCGAGAGTACAGTAGCTAAAAATTTTCTTGTGTACTCCGTATATGGATAGATTAGAGTCATTAGACTACAGCTATTATTCAACTTTACTGGTGTGCCTGATTAACTTTTGGAATAGACAGTGCATGAACAATGGTTCTACGTAGTAATTGGTCTGTCTCTATTTTCTTTCATATTTACATTTTTATTCATCCACTTCAACGTAAATGTGACTCTTTTGAGCGGGAGAATCACTTGGTGTTCCATTCCCTTTTGTATATAGTAGGATTTTGTATGAGATATTTACAAAAATGTTCAACGTAGCAATCATTGGGTGTTGGTTGCAATTGACATGGCAATGCAAACAGTGTATTACCTGGATTCTATAGGAGGATCTCCATCAGAAGATTTGGAAAGAATACTAAATCTGTTAAGTTAAACGTTATGTGGGTTTTTTGTGTATTCCAAGTTTAAAACATAATATCAGTTCCAACTTGCTGTATACACTTGAATAAATTGACTTAGCAAGCAAAAAGTTGCAATAGAAAAGTATCAATTTGTTGTATGCCCCATTAACCATGTAGAACCTTGATTAAGAAAGTGACTCTTTTGAGCCTTTTCATTCGATTTTGGATTTAAAACACATGTTCAATGACCTATTTGTAAGGGAAGTGAATCAGGGTTGGCTAATGGCTACATGTGCTAGATGCAATAGTTACTCCACCTGCTGCAAATTTCAATATTAGTATGTCGCCTTTGCACTTTGCAGTTGCATTGTTTTTATGGTTGATATGATCAACTGCCTTTACCCGTTTCGGAAATGATATTTCCTAGTCTAGCATCATTCTCTATTTTGCAAAGTGAGTCTCATGCATGAAACCTCTGTAAACTCGTGCATCCATTTCTCATAGTAGCAATCAGTGCCAGGTTAAAGTAAATAGCACATTCTGCAAAACTCGCATGCTGTCCTGATTGTTCAATTTAATCAGTTTACCTCTTTCCATCCTGTGGAATAACATGTGATCTCTATTAATCTAATCATACAACATTGCTTATTTTTTTTTTAAAGGATCTTAACCTTTAGTGTCTCTCTCTTTACTATGATTAAATTCATGTGCACTAATCAGCAGTAACATCTGTCTCTTTCACTAAAAGAGTAGATCCGTGAGTCAATAAGTTTTATCTATATTTTTCATTTTGCATCTTTTAATTTTAATTCATCTTGCATCTTTTAATATTATTTTGCATCTTTTAATATTATTTTTGTAATATATGGTCTAAGTTGGAATCTGTGATGATTTATAGATCAGCTTATTTGTATATTGTAATGAATGAATTGGATATATTGATTTCTGATAGGTTGCTACCTTGTATTTTCTTTGTAAGTGGTCAGAGGGCTACCTCATATTTTCTCTCTTTGTTTCTACTTTTTTTCCACTTTCTGAATTGTTTGTAGTTTGCTTTCTAATAGCTTCATTAATGGATGCAGTACTGTTAGGAAAAAATAATATTGAATCATATATTGAGCAAAGAGAACTTAATTTACTCTGCCACAAGGGACAACTTACAAAGTCATATATCTAATCTCCAATTCTCGAATGCAGGTCATATTAATTATATAGATATATATTTATATAATATACAAATATGGTTGTTTAACATCTCATAAACTAATGATTTGTTTTGATTTCGGAAGAATGGAATCTCAATCATCTCATTCTCTTACAAATCCATCTAATCACATAGAATCTGAAACACGGAAAGCTGCTAGTAGCAGAAAACGAGCAAGGAACAAATCAGCAACACTTAAGCCTCATGTTTCTCAAAGTCGAAGCAACTTTTGGAGTCATTGTCAAAAAGGGTCAAGGACCTTGCTGGATGGCACCGTTCAACCAATCGGGACTTGCAAGTATTGTCAGGCGCAGATCCCAGCGAGTCATGGAAGTACTAGCAAGTTGAAAAACCATTTAGAGAAGAGGTGCAAATCAAGTCCCTTGTACAAAGCAAGTGAAAGTGATAAAAGTCAGCCTGTATTGACAAATGAGACAATGGGACGGGTTTATGAATTGGTTTCTCATACTTTCAATAAAAAATGTGTGCATTGAAGGTTACTGAATATGTTATTATCGATGAAATGTCATTCCGAGCTGCTGAAGGGAAGGGCTTTGGAAGTCTTGTGCATGAATTGCAAACAAGATTCAGAATACCAGATCATAAGAAGTGGCAGATATGGTTTACGACTTATTTTTAGTTGAGAAAGTTAAAATAAAAAGTGTGATTAGTGGGCAAAGGGCAAGTATCACAACCGATACATGGACTTCCATTCAAGACATAAACTACATGGTTGTCACTGCCCACTTTTTGGACAATGATTGGAATTGCACAAAAGAATAATTAACTTCACGAAAATCACGCATCATATTGGGGAAGATATTGGTAAGGTGGTTGAGGTTTGTCTAAGAGAGTCGGGATAGAAAAAGTATTTTCGATAGTAGTTGACAATGCTTCTTCAAATGATATAGCAATTGACTACTTGAAAAAGAGAATGAAAATTGAAATTACATTGTTGTTTGAAGGAAACTATTTGCATCTAAGGGGTGGATGTCATATACTCAATTTGATTGTTAAGAATGGTCTCAAAGAAGTCAATGCTCTAATTGAATCTATACTCAATGTTCTCTTCATTCATTCTTCACCATCTAGGTTGCATAAATTTGGAGAGTTTGTCATACTAGCAAAGTTATACCAAAACAAGGTGAATGCAACTTATAAAATGCTTGGAGTTGCATTGAAATTTAGGAAAGTGTTCGAAAAGATGGTTGAAGAGTGGTTACCATTTATGAAGTACTTTCGTGAAAAAAACGAAAAGGGTAAAGTACGGGTAGGACCTCCAGGTCATGAAAATTGGGAGAATGCTAAAGCTTTTGTGCACTACTTAAAAAAGTTATATGATGTCACCTTAGAGTTAAGTGCATCAAAAACTCCCACCTCCCAGTAGCTTTATCATTCCATGATTGCACTACAAATTGAGATTGAAAAAAAGGAAAATGACAATTCTGACCCAATTCTCAAGGATGTGGATATTTCAATGTTGTTAAAGTTTAAAAAGTATTGGGGTGATTGGAATACTATGAATCCTTTAATTTTTATTAGCAATATTTTGGACCTAAGAAACAAGCTCCAGATGGTTAAAGTAAGTATAAGAAACTTCCAGATACTACTACAAAGGTCCAAGATTTTGTTAATAAAGTTAAAAGTGACTTAGTAACTCTGTGGCCAGAATACAAAGGCATAAATGATCCAGACCATTAATGTTGAGCGGCAAAGTATGCAATTAGAGTTGGATAGTGGAAATGGTACTAGTAGTGCGGGTGATGGTCTTTGAGATGAATTATTTAGTGACGTTGAAGCACAAAATGAAGAAGAGCAACTCCAAGAGATTTCTAATGAGGTAGATAAGTACCTAATTGATGAGATTGAGAAAAGATCTAATCAATCTTTTAATCTTTTAGAATGGTGGAAAGGAAGTGAAACTAGGTACCCGAATTTTAGAATGGTGCCCGAATTTTTCATTAATTGCAAAAGATATTTTTGCAATACCTAGTTCAACATTTGCAAGTGAGTTTGCTCTCAGTTTAAGCAAAAGGGTTGTCAATCCCTTTAGAAGCAGTTTAAGTCCTAAAATGGTTGAAGCTTTGGTTTGTACGAATGATTGGTTCAGAGCAGAGGATTTCAGCTTTTATAAGGATCCAACAGATGATGACCTTGACTTGTATAAAGAGATTGAAGAAATTGAAAAGAGTAAAGCTTTTTTATTGCATTAAGTTTAGATTTAAATGATAAATTTTAATAATAATCTAAATTATCTAATGCATCTTTATATTTCTTCTACAGATGCAAATGCGACTCATGAACGTTCTCAGACTTCCTCTCAGGCATAGACATGTTCCAATTTTCAGTTGGCAGAATAATTGCCATTGGGTAAAATCATTTGTGCATCCAGTAAATTACTAAATTATTATGTTTTGTTGTATAAGCATGTTCTTCCATTTCTGATATTGATTTTAAATGGTTTGAGTTTTTGCATATTGGATCTGCATTACTTCAATCCCAACCAGTTTATCAGTTGGTTTGAGATTATCTATTTTCAGGGCCGTCTTTTAGGAGGTGCAATAGGTGCTTCGCACCGGGGCCTACTCTTATAGAGGGCCTCCAAAAATTTAGAATGTACCTTCGTCCCACTATGTTTGGGACAAGAGAGTGTGACACAACATATGAGAAAAAATGGAATTGTGTGGTTAATATTGAATTGATAAACTATGAATAAAGTAAGAATGAATTGTAATCATCCAAATATTACCAAATATGGTATGTGACAAACTTAACGGGACCGACGAAAAGGGTAAAACGAGACAAACTTAGGAGGGCGGAGGGAGTAGTATTAGTTATAGATTAATTTTTCTAGATTTTTTATATTATTAAGGATTCCAATATACATACTCCTTCTGTCCCTTAAAACTTTGTCATCTTTCCTTTTTGGGACGTCCCAAAAAACTTTGCCACTTTCCCTTTTAATTAATATTTCGAAGTTCCTATTATTTCTATCTCCTCTGCACAAACCTCTACCACACAGTTTTTACTTGGCAAAGTTTTAAGGGACAGAGGTAGTATAACTTTTAGATTCTCTAATTTGTGGACTTTAAACATCATAAAACTTATACAAGTATTTCGTTGGAGTGTCTAGTCTATTTGTATTTCATTGTAAAAATTTGTGTTATTTTCTCGTCTTAGGTCCTTAGGGGGCCTCAATTTGCTATTTTGAACCGGGGCCTCCAAATTCATTAGACGGCCCTGTCTATTTTGTTTTACTAAATGGAAAAATATGATTGGAGCTGCAGAATAATATGGCCAGTAAGGGCTTGTGTGTTGAATCTGCAGATTATTTGGTTTCAGTTTTTTTGTATATGGTTGTTTGCCTGAGTTTATAGTTTAAACAGGATGTTAAATACTGCATTGTAGCTGCAGAGTAATATGGCGAGTAAGGGCTTGTGGTTGTTTGCCTGAGTTTATAGTTTAAACAGGATGTTCAAAACCAGAGTATTGAGGTTTTCATTCATTTTAAGTAGTCATTTCATAAATATCCCTTTATCCCCGTATAATTAGTTGCTCTATTCTATGTTGGTCTTCACATTAAACACGACTTGTGTGAGTTGTGTATCATTACGTGCCTGCTTTCTTTTATCTTGTGAAGCATGAACTTATGGAACAAATATACTTTGTTTGCTGCAAGTCTGTAACGGATCAATTTGCAACAAAAAAAGTAAATCTATGCTTTACTGAGAAAAGTTTCATTGATTCTAGGAAAAAAGGTCAAATAAGCATCATATAGATACACTTACTCTCTAAAAAAGATCAATTAACCCAATGTGACCTGGAATGACTTGTTGCAGCAGGTAAAGGTTTTTATTGAACTCCTTTCATACTCCGTACTCACTTATGTACGTAGGGTCGTAGATGGGATTTTTCTTTTATTTTTTTTTCTTTGTCTTTCATATACGTATAGTAGTGGAGTATCAATTTTCTTTCCTTTTTTTATCTTGAAAACGTACGTGTATTTTTTTTGTCTTGATTTCCCTTTTCTTTCCCTTTTCTTTTCATTTTCATTTTTTTCTTTTTTTTGTTCATTTTTTTTAGATTTCCATAAACGGACAAGTGTAACTTAAAAGAAAAAGGTAAAAAATAAATAAATTTGTAGGGAAGAAGTTAATGAATAGTAGTTTAGAAGTAAGAAATACGTAGTACGGAGTAATAAAGAAAAACGTGATTTATGAAAACATAAGAGGAATGGTATTTAATTATTTAAATCTTCTTTAATACAAGTATTTCATAGTGCTTTTGTGATATTGAAATATAGTCTCTTAGTTGTCGGTAAAAAGTAAAAAAAATTAGCCGGATAATCTAATTTTATACTCCGTAGATAACAAATGTCTACTACAGAAAAAATGATTCAGACAAGATAAAAATTGTATAATTTTTTTACACATTTCAAAAAGGTTAAGCAAAGCAAGGTTAAAGAAAAAACGTCGATAGAAAAAATCTAATTTTATAAACAATAGATGTTTGGTACAGACAAAAAAATTGAGACGAAGTTTTAAATTGTACTAGTACTCCTTCTATCCCATAGAAATATTCTCACTTTCCCTTTTTGGACGTTTCATATAAAGGTTCATATTTATTTCCATTTTAAAAAACAATTAACAATATTAAATGACAAATTAATCATTAAATATTAAAAATAATACATTTATAACATCACAGTTATAAATGTATTTATTTTCTTTATTTGACTTATTGTATGTTTTATTTTTTTAAATCCTTTTAGAATGATAAGGGAAAGCGTAGGACAGGAAGTTAGTTCCAATTTGGGAATTTTAATTTTAAGCTCTCAAAAATTAAAGAAACAATCCGTTTTCTCTTAGATTCAGTAAAGACAAGGGGAGGCGATTTTTGCATTTTAGTGGAAGACAAAAAATGAAAAGAAATACAAAAAATGAAAAGAGAAAATAATAGAGGAGGAAAACAAGAATGTTAGTCAGGAGTAGGCCTGGTCTCGGGCCGGGCGGCCCGCCCCAGAATCGGCCCGAACCGGTCACTATTTGAACCGGCCCAAACTGCCGGCCCGGCCAGGGACCGGTTCGGGTAGGCCCGACCCGCTTGGGTTCCGGGCTCGGGCCCCTCAAAAGGTGAACCGGCCCGGCCGGTTCGGGCCCGGTTCGGGCCAATTTATTTTCTTTTTCTTTTTTGAATTTTCTTAAATTTTTGGGTTGGGCTGGGTATTTTGGGCCATTTGAGGTGGTTTGGGGGTGAGGCCGTGAGGACTGAGGGGGGGAGGGTTGGGGGTTAATTAGGAAAAGTCAAATATATATATATATATAAATTGAACCGAGGCTCGGCCCGGCCCGGCCCGACCCGAACCCGGGGGGGTACCCGGGCCGGGCCGGTTCCGGGCCGGTTCCGGGCCTCCCCCCTTTCATGAACCGAGGCCTGGCTGGGCCCGAGTCCACCCCTGGTCAGGAGGTTGAGATTTGAGAACTACGTATACGTAGTTACCTAGCAAATACTTCCTTTGTTCGGTTATAAGTGCAACATGCACTTGGGCACAGAGATTAAGAGATTGCGTAAGGGTATTCGACTTCACGGTTTTACCCTTCCAAATAGGAAAGTACCTGCCAGTCTGCCACACAAAGAAAGTGCTATAGTAACTAAAGTACGATACAATTATTAGAGATTTACAGCCAAGAAATAAAACAGCATGCTCGAGCATACTGCTCACTTTCAGAAGACCCCCTTTCTCGCCTAAACTCCGGTAAGACTCCGTCCTCCTCCCCCGGCGTGAAGCCAGCTCCGCACCCCCTTGTCCGCTTAAACCAGCAAGCACAGACGCCGCAGCAGTCGGCCGCCGCCTAGAGGCCACCATTATTGCCGTGCCTCTCAAGCTTGTGGAGGAGTAACCGGAGCAAAATCGGTTTTATGTCTACCCATGTCTTCCGTTTTGGCCATAATTAAAATAGAAATCAGAAAAAAGAAAAATAAATGAGGGAGATGATGGGAAAGAATTGGAGAATTGGTTGAGTGTGTGAATGAGAATAGCAGATGATACGGAGGAAAGAGCCAAGTCTGTAAATCAAAGAAGAATGGAATAATGAGTGAGTGGAGAAATTAAAGAAAAAGTAAAAAAACGGAACAAGAAGGGCGGTTTAATATGGTAGGGTATAAAAGTCAATTAACTTAGAATTTCTTTCCCAAAATAGAAAGGTTGCATTTAATTTGAAACTTTTGAAAATGGAAAGTGTTGCACTTATTAAAGAACGGAGGAAGTACTACATACGATTGTATGAACTACTGTATAAGGCGCAGGCACAAGAAAGAAAAAGAAAAATAAAAACTAATGAAAATGCAAAAAATATGTGAAATCAACCCATGACCTGCTATAGCCATATTCACCCGGTATCTTGACGGACTTGACCTATTTGATGCTTTTTCAATAGTAAGGGTATCTATGTGATGGTTTTTTTAGTAGAAGGGTTGGAGTGACTTGTTTGATATAATAGAAGGGTCTATATGACCCTTTCTTGATTCTATGATCGATTTTGATGACAATATTAATAATGTATTTATTTATATTAATTACGTTGCCTAATTATAGTAGGAATCTTAATGTATCTTGGACTCTTTATTATAAATAATACTTCCGGGGCTACCATTAAGGTATGCTTCCTCATTATTCTCACATGGTATCAAGAGCCCTAGGGTTTTAATTTTTTCCACGACATGTCGACCGATGCTTCTTCCTCGATCAGCATGGCAGCGCCTACCATGGCTGCGCCACCACCGGTGATTCCGTTTTTCACAGCACCCAGCCAGACGCAGAGCGAGATGGACACCGCTATATCCTCTGTCCAATCCATCATCAGCTCGCCGGCATCATCCAATCTTCCACCATTAACGTATGGAAGTTGGGTTCCACCGATTTTTTCCTGGTCTTCAACGACGCCGGCTATTCCTGTTCCGCCGCCGGTCACTTCACAAATCCATCCAGGTGGCCAGATTCCAGTTGCTGCTCAACCTGCCTTGTCTGAAACTCCTGGCGATGTGTTTGCCGGTTCCACGCTTCTCGGCTCACCAGGTACATCCATCATGCCACAAATCAGCCCGATTGGGACACGGACTCCGGTATTCTCCACCAATACTTCCTTGGCTACACTGTCTCAATCATTGGGTTTTTCTGCCATGAACATCACCAATATAGTTACCACAAAATTAAATGTTGTGGAAGATTATTTACCCTGGCGTACCCAGTTTGAATCCTTCTTGGTGTCTCATTCTCTTCTTGGTATTTTGGATGGTACGATTGAAACCCCTCCTATTCATATTATGAACATTCAAAACTGTCAAGTTATGAACCCTGAATATGGTCATTGGCTCAAATTGGATCAAACTGTACGGTCTTGGATTTTTGCTACTTTATCACGTGATGTTTTGGTCGAGGTTCATACAATTAAACATGCTCGTCTTATTTGGGATCGTCTCGAGTCTCGTTTTATGTCGGCTAGTTTAGCACGTTCCATGGAATTAAAAACCATGCTTACCACCTTGCGAAAGAAGGACTCTCAATCCATGGAACAATATCTCCGTGAAATACGGAATATAGCTGAAGCTCTAGCTGCCATTAATTCTCCGGTGCCCATGAAAGATTTACTTGAGCAAACTCTAATTGGTTTGGGTCCTGATTATCGTTCTGTGGTCACTCCACTTACTCTATTTTCCGAGGGCCTCACGTTTGATAACTTGTGCACTAAGCTTGTTCACCAAGAACAATGGCTCCTATTTCAACAACGTCAGGAACCACAAATGGGCTCCCCAGCGTTCGCTGCACCACATGCCGCAGCTCCACAGCCAGCTGCCGCGCCAAGGGCAGCAGCACCTCCACAATACGGCCAGAGGGGTCGGGGTGGACGTCGTGGACAGCGAGGCAGGGGAGGACGAGGTCGCGGCGGTAGGCAGTACGGTCAACCTCAGTTTGGCCAAGGGCAGTATGGCGGACCTCCACAGGGCTACGGTTTTTACCCTCAGGCAGCCTATGGACAGTATGGCGGACGACCTCCTACACCTCCAGGACAGTCAGGTACAGTTATAAGTAATTCTGTTGCGTCCCGGTATTATACTAGTTATGCTTTATCTACTTCTGCTACTAATCGTGCATCTGCAGGCCCTCCATCTTTTGAGAATAGCTTTGGTATTGTTCCTCCTCCAGTTGTTTGTCAGATTTGTCACTCCCCAGGTCATTCCGCTGTCACTTGTTCGTCCCGTTTTGTTCAAACCTCTACTCCTGCTTTAGCCGTGTCCACTGGTGAATCCACATCTGCCGTATGGTTTCCTGACTCCGGTGCATCTGCTCATATGACACCTCATGAAGGTATTTTGTCTCATAAATCCTCTTCCTCCGGGTCACTTTCTGTCACAGTTGCTAATGGGTCTAATTTACTGGTTACTACTGTTGGTAATGTGTCATTATCTACCTTATCTAGGCCTCTCCATTTAAAATCTGTTTATTATGTCCCTAAGATAAAATATAATTTACTCTCAATTCAAAAATTATGTGCCGACAATAACTGTGTTGTGATTTTTGATAAAAATTCCATTTTTGTTAAGGACAACCACACGGGGAAGGTTCTTCTTCAGGGTTCCAGTGATGGTGGCGTTTATCCTATTACCTTTTCTCAGCCTCTAGCACTCAGCTCTCATGTGGCACCTGGCCCGGTATGGCATCGTCGTTTGGGACATTGTGGAAGTCGTGTGTTAGATAGGCTCAAGAAAAATGGCTCTATTTTAAGTACATCTAGTTTCTCTCATGACTGTATTTCCTGCCGTTTAGGCAAATCACAACGATTACCTTTTCAGGAAGTTTTTCATAAATCTACCGTACCTTTATATTTAATTCATTCAGATGTGTGGCAATCTCCTGTTTTGTCTGAATCTGGTTTTAAATATTATGTTTTGTTTATTGATGACTATTCACGTTTTACTTGGTTATATCCCATGCGCCGTAAAGATGAAGTCATTCACCACTTTAAAAATTTCAAACTAATGGTGGAAAATTTACTTGATCATAAAATTAAAATTTTTCAAAGTGATGGAGGGGGTGAATTTGATAATTTTGGTATGCGGCATATTTTTCAACAAAATGGCATTTTGTTTAGGAAATCATGTCCTGACACACCTGAACAAAATGGGGTTTCTGAACGTAAACATCGTCATCTCTTAGAACTAGCCCGCACTATGCTTTTTGAAGCTAATTTACCGGCTAAATTCTGGGTTGACGCTGTTTACACTGCTACTTACGTTATTAATCGCCTCCCTTCTCCCACTTTAAATGGGTTTTCTCCCTTTGAAAAATTATTTCATCATCCACCTGACTTATCTTTTATGCGCGTATTTGGATGTGCCTGTTTTCCTAATTTTAATGCCACATCTGCCAATAAGTTGTCTCCTCGTTCGGTTTTGTGTGTTTTCTTAGGGTATGCACCTGAATATAAAGGTTATCGTTGTTTAGACCCTAAATCTGGCCAAATTTATATTAACCGGAATGTGCGGTTTCATGAGAATCATTTTCCATATTCTGAGCTTATCTCTTCTTCCCCAAGTTCCTTCGGTCCGACGCTTGCCGATTCTGTTACGTCATCCATGGCTACGGTCACTGCTGATTCTCTTCGGCCGGCTGCCATACAGTCTTCCTTACCGTCTCCTTCGTCCCTGGTGCCTCACACAGCCTCCTACACTCCTACTCCACAGACTGACCTGTCACTACCACACCCAAATACACCATCCACGCCTAATAGTCCTACACCGACCACTCAGACCAGTCCAATTACCGACCACTCAACTTCACCACTTCACCATACTGCTGACTCTACACCTTCTTCTCCAGCTCAGTGTGCCTCGACCGCATGTCCCCCACCCATTAATCAGCATCCCATGCAAACTCGTTCTAAGTCTGGAATTTTTAAGCCTAAACCGATTTTTAATTTAAAAACAGATATTGCGGCATGTGATCCTTCTTGTTTTTCTCAGGCTAATAAAGATTTTAAATGGAGAGCGGCCATGGCCGAGGAATTTAATGCACTTATTGGCAATAACACTTGGGAATTAGTCCCACCTAGTACTAGTCAGAATGTGGTTGGGTCGAAATGGATTTATAAAACTAAATTTAATTCTGATGGTTCTATTGAGCGGTATAAGGCGCGTCTGGTGGCTCAAGGTTTTAATCAGCAGGCAGGTGTCGATTTTTCAGAAACTTTTAGTCCCGTAGTTAAACCCACTACGGTTCGTCTTGTCCTCACCTTAGCTGTATCGTTTGGCTGGCAAATTCGTCAACTGGACGTTAAAAATGCTTTTCTACATGGTCATCTGACGGAGGAGGTTTATATGCGTCAACCACCTGGATTTGTTCATCCTCAGTTTCCTCATTATGTATGCCGTCTTCGTAAGGCTATTTATGGCCTTAAACAGGCACCTCGTGCATGGTTCTACCGTTTTAGTAGTTTCTTATTGATGCATGGTTTTATTTGTAGTCGTTCAGATAATTCCTTGTTTATTTATAACCATGGCAGGAATATTATTTATCTTCTTCTTTATGTGGACGATATTATTATCACAGGTAATTCCCCATCTTTCATTAATTCCTTTATTTCTCGTCTTGATAAATCCTTTGCTATGAAAGATTTGGGTGATTTACATTTTTTTCTTGGGGTTCAGGCTCTTCACACCCCACGTGGTCTCTTTCTTTCACAACATAAATATGTGTCTGATCTGTTACTCCGTTTTCATCTCCATACTCTCAAACCAGTTCGCACCCCTCTCCCCACTCGTACCAAGCTATCTCTAACTGATGGGGATCTGTTAGCAGATCCGACTGAGTATAGGAGTATGGTAGGAGCACTACAGTATTTAACCATGACTCGACCTGATATTACTTATGATGTCCACCTGGTTTCCCAGTTTATGCATGCTCCTCGTACTACACATTTTTTGGCTGTTAAGCGAATTTTCAGGTATTTACAAGGGACATCTAATTTTGGATTACTGCTTCAGCCGAGTTCCACATCACCTACTATACTCGCTTATTCGGATGCCGATTGGGGAGGATGTCCGGACAGCAGCAGGTCTACGTCTGGATTTGCTATCTTTTTTGGTCCCAATTTGGTGTCCTGGAAGTCCAAGAAACAGCCTACAGTTTCCAGATCATCTACAGAGGCAGAATATAGAGCCATTGCCTATGCTGTTCAAGATACTCTTCACATACGTTCTATCTTGTTTGAGTTGGGTGTCTCGATTACTCATCCTGTTAAACTATTATGTGATAATGTGTCTGCTTCTTATCTATCTGCAAATCCTATTCAACATGCTCGAAGCAAACACATCAACATTGACTATCACTTTGTTCGTGAGCGGGTTGCTCATGGTGATTTACAGGTCAAGTTTATTCCTACTCAGCTTCAGTTGGCAGACATTTTCACAAAGTGTCTCTCTCCGCAACGTTTTACTTTTCTACGTGACAATCTGCGCATTGTTTCCCCTGCACAGCTTGAGGGGGTGTAATAATGTATTTATTTATATTAATTACGTTGCCTAATTATAGTAGGAATCTTAATGTATCTTGGACTCTTTATTATAAATAATACTTCCGGGGCTACCATTAAGGTATGCTTCCTCATTATTCTCACAAATATGTCTACATACAAGCGAGTCTTTGTTCATTCCCCTTGAATTGTTTTTTCACCCTTTTCTTTCTTTTTTCAGAGCCACGAGTTTAGTGACCATGTGGATTTCAGAATTCCAACTTCTTCATCTATATTGCTTTTTAATGTATTCTATGCTATAATTGCATTTAAATATGTACTTAAACTTATTTTTTGTTGGAATTAATGTGTTTTGACATTTTAAATTTGCATAGCCTTGATTCCCTTGATTCTTGAATAGGGTTGAACATTATTATAAGTTATCATATTTTGTGTTTAAAAATTGAGCATTCAGTAGTTAGTTATACAATATACATGAGTTATTATTGATAATTATTGCAAGTTTTCGTTAATAATTTTTGAATTTATGTGAAATTTTACTTTGACATGCCATTAATTTTCGGTATACTGATGCTTTGCTTAAATTTCGATTTATCGAATATTTGGAAGGGCCTCAATGTGCCAAACCAATGTCGGCCGCCTCTAGATCAGTGCAGCCACCATGAGACCAATGTCGGCCGCCACCGGACAACCCCTGGCCACAGTGTCAGTGGCCACCGTCGGACCATCGATCAAGCTGCCATGGTAGTCTGGTAGATCACCATAGGGCTGCCACTGGACTGTTGTCGTCGATTCCCATCGGGCACCGGACACCAACATTACACCCGCGATTTCCATCGGGCTGCCGGTCGCCAACAGATTGCCACCGGACACCGGCATAACGCTGCCACCAGGCCACCACCAGCCGCCACCATAATGCTGCCTCCGATTGCTGTCGGGCCACCTCCTGACGCCATCACGATCACCAGAAATTTTTCGACTCTCGCAGCCACTGGTCTGCTACCAGACTTCTGCCAAATTGATATGTACTTATGTAGAGCAATGTTCTCCTAGAAAATGATATATTTTTCATACCAAAAGTAATTATTTACTTCTAGGAATGACAGAAGCCAAGATGAATTAACACAAAGATCAAAACAGTTTCTCGGAATACAAAATTGAAAATAGTTTTTGTTTTCTAGAGAAAAAAAGACTCAAAACGATACCAGGCAGGGCCTTGATTAATTTAATTTTTACTCCATCGAGTATAAAATTTATTCACACCGCATTGGCCACAGTAGCTGCAACTGCAGTGACCATAATCGCAACTGTGACCACAATTTAAAACCTTAATATGGACTAAATTGTAAAAGTATACTCTTATAAGTTAATAATCATTTCGCAAATACTACATATATATATATATATATATATATATATATATATAATTGGTCTCAATGAGTTAATAAAAGTTGAACTTCAAGTCATTTACCGGTGGGCGTAGCTCAACTGGTAGCAAGGGAGTGCCATAAGGGTTAGGTCCCAGGTTCGACTCTCAACAACTGCAATGAGAGGTTACTCAACATAGGGCCTCTGCAAGTACCGCGTACGAGACCCTATTCTCTTTCTGCCAGATTGTGATTATAGTCCAATTTACATCCTCCCATCGTGGCGTCCGGTCGGTGTTGGGGGCCCTCAAGGATGAGTTGTCATCCTTTTTTTAGTTAATAAAAATTCACTATATTCAACTTTGGATCCTATAAATGATTCACAATATTCTTTTATCAAAATTTTTTTTTATTAATCCACATCAAATTGACGTACTACCACCCTAGGCTTTACATTAGTGGCATTCATGGGAGTGTTTATAATTGCTTTTGCTAAAAAATCACCTTTGAAAGTGATTTCGGGAAGAGTACTTAAATAGTTAATAGTAAAAGTTGTTAATGTTTGAGGAACAATTGATTTTGAAAAGTAAAAGTTGACAGTGTTTACTAAAATATATATTTTTGTGTAATAGAAAAAGTAAAAATTAGATTCTAACTTTTAATTTTTAAGCGTTTGATTTAAACAAAAGTTATCACTTCAAAATACTTTATTCATATTTTTTAAGCAAAAAGCTGAAACTCATTTTTTTTTTTGCAAACATACTTATATTTGTGACAATCTACAAAAATAAAAATTGTGGCTATTTGAACAATCACAAATACAGTGCTAGAAATAGAAGTAACTGATACATATATGGCCATTCAAAAAAAATGAGTTAATTATCAAAATAGGACTAAAAGTCATTTACTTTGCACAAATAGGACCAAAAAATAAACTATGTTTCCATAGGACTAATTATGTGTGTCTTGGACAAATATACCCTTATACCTATTGGAATGTTTTAATTCATAATAAAATAATAAAAAATAATAAAAATTCGTAAAATATACCAAAAAATTAATACAAATATTTTGAATAATAATAAATTTAAAAAAAAAATTAAAAAAATTAAAAAAAATTAAAAAAAAATCAAAAAAAATTTTTGTCACCGCCGCCTCTGCCGCCCCAGCACCACTACCTCTAGTCATTTGGGGAAAAATGCCAAATTTATTATGAATTCCATATTTTTGGCATAATTCAGAATGATTTAAGATGGAAGAAAAAAATGTTGGCATTGTCAAAGAGAAATATGCCATATTTTTGGCATTTTCCGAAAAAATGACATTTTTTTTAACGGTCGGAGGTGGTGGTGCAGGGAGGCGGTACCACCACCTCCTGTCACCAGGGTAAAAAAATGCCAAAAAAAATATGAATGTCATATTTTTGGCAAAAGTCAAAAGGATTCAAGTTGGCAAAATGAAAATGTTGGCATTCTCATAGAGAAATATGCCATTTTTGTGGAATTTAAAAAAAAAGTGGCATTTTTTACACCGATCGGAGGTGGTGGTTTAGGGAGGTAGTACAGGCGGTGGGAAAGATATCTATATTTTTTTTAATTTTTTATGAAGTTTTACTATTTTTTATTAATTTTCAAAAAAATTAAAAATTATTTTTTTCTTATTTTTTATTTTATAAAAATTTTATTAATTTTTTATTATTTTTCTACGAATTATTGAAATTTTTTCGAATTTATTATGAATTAAACATTTAATTATGACTTTTAGCTATCTTTTACTAATATTTAAAGGAGGAGTAAGAATGGAAGGAAGAAATAGATATGTTTCCAATAGGACCACTATGGTCCTATTTTAGAATAAAAAACACAGCAAGTCCTATTTTGAGTTTTTGCAGTTTTAGTCCTATTTATAAAAAAAAATCCATGAATATTCAATACGGTGAGATAAACTGAAGTATGCCCTAAGGTTTCCGGATAGGTGTTTTACCTACTCAGCCCTACATTACTCACTTCTTCCCAAACGCCTCTTCCATTTCAATGGGTTTCGCCACTGCCTTGCCCCTCCATCTGTATTGGTTATGGCTCGGTTTCAAGTTTATGGTTAAGCTAGAGCGCAACCGGCCGAATGCTTTGCACCACGATTTCTCTGTATAATAACAATTTAAAAGGTATTCTTTTTAAAATATTTATTCATTTTTTGTTGTCTATATCTAGCTCCTTTGTAATAATGTAAGTATTTGGGCGTTTTGGATAGATTTCTTTTTTATTGGACTCTTTCATTTCAAATTAATTTAATACTTTGGATTTGTTGAAGTTCATTTATACTTTCAGAAGGGCGTCGTCCACAGTCCACTACTAGAAAAGGAAGGATTATAACAATACTATCTAATATCTATTACTCCGTATGATACGAAGTTTTTTAGAGAAACTTGTAGAAGAGATTATGGACTGATCGATTTAAGTAGGAAATTGTGTATAACAATATATTACTTACGTTTGATAGGATCATGTTTTTTTATATTTATTACTTCAATTTCATAAACTTTGATCAAAAGCTAAATAGCTAATCAACATTTCGATTCAAAAAGTAAAAGCCCTGTATCCTTTTTTTGAACAAAGAAGGTTTATATTAAAATATTGGAAACTCGCAGAGTAGCATGAGGACAACCCTCTCATTTCGCTAGATTAGACATAGAATTGTATGTGTTACAAACACAACATTTCGCTAACCACTCAGCGCGCAACTTGAAGCCTATTGCGACAAAAAAAAAGTTTGCCCCATAGAACATCCACAGATCGGATGTCCCAGCTAAAAGTCCAAATGAAAAACCACCTAGAGTTCTGATTAACAAGTCCAAAACCAACAAAACCGAAAACTAAATTACTAATCTGAAAATAAAGCTGAAAACTAAAAAAATAAACTGGAGAGCTTGAGCATTCTCTCGTTGTCCAGAACTCGCTTCCACACCGTTTTTTGCACCATTTTTTTAAACCTCCATCATCGTGTATGCCTCTCCTAACAGGTCCAATCTACGTTACTTCTGCTCAGCTACTTGCACTTCTTACTCACGATTCACTGGATGCGGAGCGTCGCCTGCAAAAACATCAGTACCCGAGCCCATGGCCATAATCTCCCTTCCCTAAGTAGACCCCTCATCACCTCTGTTGATATCACCCCCCTGTTTAATAGGATCATTCACCACCAGTCACTTATTTCCTCCACCTTTATTACTAAAGTCACTACCTGCCCTCAAACCCGGTCCAAATTCCTTCAACTGAGGACAAAACTTGTCACCGTGACTGATAAGTCCACAAGCAAAGCAAAAGTTGGGGAGTTTTTCGTATTTCAAGTTTACCCATAGGTAATCCCCATTTTATTTTTGGCTTGTAACTCTTTCCGAAGTGGTTGCCTTACATCAATACAAACCCTGATCCTCAGGTAAGCCCTCCATTTCCCCTCAAACCGGTGATCATCAAGCTTAACAAAACTTCCAAGTTTATTACCCACAATTTTAGCAATCGTTAAAGTCAAATACCTAACTGGTAAGTTGTGCGCTTGAATCCAGAACTCCGAAAAATATAAAGGAACTTGTAAAGGCAGATCATCAGGCTTTAATTCATGCAGCATGATAGAGACTCAGCTAAGCCTAACAAAAAACACAAATACTTTAGAAGAGTCTATTCTAGCAGAAATAAATAGAAGAGTTAGTTGTTAGTTGTAGTGAAAAAGTCTATAAATAGAATAGTTTGGGAAGGTGAGGACAGGCTGTTTTAGACTTTCGTCTTGGGATTGGAAGATTGAGACTAATCTCTCTCTTTGGTGGCTTCGGCCATTGTTCTATTTCACCAATTAATAAAGCTTGAAGTAGTTTTTTGTTATTCTTTCCATATTCTCTGTAATTTACTATATGTTCTGGAGTTGATCTATCAGTGGTATTAGAGCACGTTCATCACATGCACAAATGGATTTAAGATTGAACGAGCTGGAGAGAAAACAGAAGAAAACGACGGAGACTTTGGCAAAAATTCAGGCGACAATCACTAACCTGGACAAGAAAGTCCAGAATCTATGGAAGAGCAGGTCGCACTCTTTGCATAGGTCGCACCGTACTTCACACCATGGACACGCAAGAAATTCCAATCATGGAGAGCATGGCAACAGCGCACTTCGAGTGAGGAGCCCTAGACATCGTTCGTCGCAGTCGCTCTCAAGTTTGCAGTCGGAGTCGGAGTCGGAGTCGCGAACTGCTTCTCTTGGCGCGCAATCGCGAACTTCTTATCCCTGTTCACAGTCGCGAACAGTTTCTCTCCGTTCGCAGACTTACTCCTCGGATATCAATATGCGTCCAAGAAAGAAGCAATGGAGTGGAGAGTCAGATCAGTCATCATATTCTTCGCCAATCGATTCGCACAGTTCGTCATCTTTGTCTAAAGCCGTTTCTCTGAATTCCTTTAGTCCAAAGGCGGATGAGTTACCTGTATTCAATGAGGGTGAAGTGTACGAATGGATAGAGAGGATGGAAAGATACTTCCCAGTCCAAGCTATTGCACAAAAATTTAAGGTTGAAGTCGCAGCAAGGAACGGGCATTTGACTGGTTTCAATGGTTGGAATTTCAAACGAGAGAAAATAGTTGGAAGGCTTTAAAGGAAGCGGCGATTAGGCATTTCCCACCTAGACGCCGACAGAAGACAGAAAACCAAGAATCATCGAGGTCGCAAAGATCTTCTCACAGTTCGCAATCTTCTAAGAGAACTACTGTTTCCCCTTACAGTTTGGCATCGCAAGTAGCTTCTTCTAGTTCGCGGACGATATCCGAGTCTTCTGGTCCGCAGGATTCGGCCCAAGTATATTCTCACCAGGCGCAAATCTCAGCTACACAAAAATAAAATACATAGACTCTTAACCTGCGCTAGCTATAGACCTCGTGGAATCAGTTAGCGGATCGCCATTGACAACTTTGAAGAAGGCGGAGTCAAAGACATATGCACCTTTAATTCCTGAGCCGGATCCAGAATATGACATTACTCAAACCATGAAATTTCCAACAGATAATCCTGAAGATTCAGAAACCAATGATGGTCATGGTCAGCGGTATGATCTTGTAATGGTAAGAAACCCATAATATTATAAATCCTTGTTGGGTAGAGTTCAAGAACGTGAATTTGTGGTGTTACTCTGGGGTGCCATAACAAATAAATTGGGAAAGAATGATCTACAGATTAGTAAAATTGAAGGATCAGTCTTAAATCACTCAATGGTCAAACCTAGGTCAAATAAAACTGTCTTATATATTTGTTAAATAAAAACAAATTTTTAGGTAGCTTACTCAGCATGATCTAGAACAGACCGACAGGGTACTAACTCTACAATTTCAAGGTAGTAAAATATAAAATAATACATATTTAATTAATAAATTATCACACGCAAAAGAGAACAAACAGTAGAAGAGAAAGAAAAAAAATACTTCCCTGCGAGTCCTGGCCTGCGACGCAAGACAGTAGCGGAAGAAAAGGGAGTTGCGATAAAGCAAACGCAGAAGGAAGAAACAGGACGCGGATGCCGGAACTAGGAAGCAAAGCCAACGCAGAAGGAAAAAGGGAGAAGCCTAGAGAGACTGAATCGCCAAGACAGTTCCATGAGGCGTGAGAAGCGCGCCTCTCAAAAAGGCGTCAAAAAGTGCCATATAAGGCGCGCCTCTTGGAACCTACGCCGCCTGGGGGTGTAAGATGTGATTAATTGATCGCCTTATGGCGCCTCGCGCCTTTGAGAAGGTACTGAGGAAGTGTAAATCGCTGCAAAGCGGGTATAAATTGTGGGACACGGTATGGCGTTCACGTGATGTCAAACTCAACTACCAAACTAATGAACTTGAAGCTGATGCTGGTACTAGGGAACTTATCATAAGGGTACGTTAACCAACTATTAACCTGAGGATAGTAGTTAAGACCTATATAATAGTATTAGTTTTCTACACGCGCTTTGTGCGATCGAATAAAATGCCCAATGATAATTTTTCTTGAAAATATGTACATTATATATTGATTCAATATAATTACTTAAAATTTGACACGTTAACATCTGTATCAACTTAAAAATATATGTAATATTTCTTCATTACGAAAGGGGATCCAAAATTTGTATTTGACACGTTAATCTTACTTTTCTTTCTTAGCCAATTTAGCATGTGACATAAAAAACTGCATATTTCATAAAAAGTTACTGGAGTTTTAGATTAATCTGATTAGTCGAAAATAGAGAATAAGAAATAGGCTCAAAATATTTGCATTACTAATATAAAATGCATTCCCAAGTACCTTTTGGTCTGATGACATCATTGTTGATCTCCCAAAGAGGAGGCCGCAAGTTCGAGTCTCATCCCAATCAAGGATGTTGACATTAACAAGAGCAGATACTATAATAGGTTTAAAAGAATGTTCCCAAAAAAATATAAAATGCATTTATAGTAGTTTTAGTAATAATTGTTTAGTACTCCCTCCGTCCACTTAAGAAAGTCTCACCTTTCCTTTTTGGTCCTCTCACTACGATTGTCACACACCCAATTTGATAATATTTGTATGATTCAAAATCATTACATTCTTACTTTATTTCCACTTTATCAAGTTATTATCAACTACATAAATTCACTTTTATTGGCTACGACACCACTTTCTTTTGTACCAATGTTAGGTTGAGTTTCCTAATTAGGTTACCTATCTTACGCAAAAATATTTCAGGGCCCGTTTGGTAACTCGTTTTTCAGTTTATCAATCTTATCAGTCATCTTTTTACCAAATACATAACTTTTGATTTCCCTCCGTTGATTGTGCAATAATAAAAATAATAGGTAAGATTGCAATTTATTTTCTGAATGAATTGGTTGAAATTACTATAGAGGAAAATTTTAGATATTTTATGTATAATTTTTTCTTTAATATATTTTAAATATCACCTTTCTTTAATATATTTAGCCTATTCAACTCATTTATGTATTACCAAACGGGCTCAAAATTTATTAAAAGAGTAGTGTCGACGGTTCTACTATTTCTATTTCTTGCTTGAGAAAGATAGGAAAAAAGACATCTATACTCATAATACCTTGTTATGTAGTATATTTGTTAAGCAAAAAAAAGTTTGACGACTAAGGAAAAGATTAGAGCAAAGGAAAAAATAGAAACGTGATGGTATTGTGGGATATAATTGATCATCAACGATTTCATATTCTTTTTTTTGATGTGCCACTACAAAAAAGTAAAATACTATTTAGTACTCTGTAAAATAGTGCTTGCTTGAAGATGCATCCATTTGACAGAGTAAAGACTCTGTTAGGCATTCAAAACTCTAATAGATAGGTTCACTAACGAAATGGAGGGTTCATCCGGCATTAAAAATGCTGGACACACTAAAGCATAATAATTTAAGCTCAAAGTACAAGCTTACATTCGCTTATAATTACACCAACACATTTTTAATGCCAAAGGTACCCTTACCTTCATTCACCATTATAATATTTTAGATAGAAATTGACACATAAATAGTCTATTAGTTAAACTGAGGATACTAGTTAAGACTGGATTAACTTGAAGGGAACTTACATACAGTATAAAATTATATTAATATTTTATTCTATTAGTTAAGACCTACATAATAGTAAATTGACGCAGAAATAGTCTATTAGTTAAGACCTATATAATAGTTTATGACAGAAATATTCTGTTTGTTAACCAACCAGCATAAAACACCAACCACAAATTAAATGAGTTATAAGGTAGTCATCCCAGTAAATCTTTGTCATATGACTTGTGCATGTGTTCTAATTTTAGCTATCAATAGCTTTCTTTCTTCTTTCTTCAAGTCTAAAGTATATCGAAATCTGCATGTACATGAGAAATAATATCACAGTCCAAATTCTCTACACCATCTCTTAGTTACCACGGTTTGATTTGTATATTTGTATTTTAATTTATTTTGTAGGAGCACTCATCTACGAACAGGTCGAGGATTGCACCTGAAATGTTGTGGGTTGAGCTACAATTGATCTTTGATCATATTGGTCTTGAAAAGGATGAATTAGACATGTCACCAACTATGTCTCTTGCAGTGAATCCAGCAGCACCTGAAGTCATTTGCATTGATGACGATGATGAGGAAGCTAATGTGAAAGATGAACAATCCTGTGTTGCAAGAACCAATACCAACTGTCACTATCCAGTCGGTCTGCTTATGCTGAGAAGAGCCATATTGGGCTATCGAGAGCACGGTTTGATGATGATCTCGAAAGTTAATGTTCAAGAGTTTCTTGTGTTGCTTCGTCCTACCCATTTGGCCTTGAATAGGCTTAGTAATTGTTGTTGTATTATGTATTTAGAAACTATTGTCATCATGGTTTTTTGGAAGAAGAATCTACAAATTCGCTAGTGGTATGTCTTTGTTATCGCTGATTTTTATGACCGGAGCATAGTGGTATGGATGTTGTAACTATAAACTTGTTGTATGGAGCACTCTTTGTTATTCTACAAATATTTTAGTTGTATCAAATTTTGTTTTTATGACTGAGTTTTCCCTTTTTTGTGTTCATCCTACTTCCAAGATATTCTTTGAAATATGAATGTTTGCTTTTTGCATTTCGTTCATTAGGAAACCAGACATGAGATGCCAGAACATTAACTTATAGTCAAACAAATACTAAATTGTAACACAACATTATCACAAATTGTTTCAGAAGCCAGAACATAAAATTACAAAAGCCATCATCCTTAAATCCAGTTACGAATGTATCCTTAAATTTGACAAAGCACAATGACTATTATATCAAGCCATTGGAACATCAATCTTGCTAAAAGTTATCGATGCACATATGTCATTGACTATCACCTTGATGTGATTTGACTTCATCGCATTCATCATCTTCAGAATCCGAGTCTTCATCACTTTCCTCGTGTTCTGCCTCAACGAAATCATCATCTATAGCATCATTCTTTCGAATAAAATTGTGAATAGAAATCGTCACTGAACCAGAGATATTTGATCCTTCCAACTAATATTGACAGGCATGGTGTCCATGATTTCAAATTTCTTTTTCCAAACACAAATGATCGTTCAATTACTGAACGCAGTGAAGAATGCATATGATTGAACGCTTCATAGTGGTTATTATAAGAACTTGCCCTTTTGAAATCCGGCAAGTGATACTTTTCTCCTTTATATGGAGATAAAAACCCATTGGTATTTGGATATCCTGCATCAACTAGGTAGTATTTACCTACAATTAAACAAATCCATGTATCTTCCATTACAACATCATAGATTATTTAAAAATATGTAGATTACCTGTGGGAGGCATGGGAAAATTCTTTGATGGGTCTTGAATAACAGAGTTGAAAATTCGAGTGTCATGCCAATGAAGTGTGTGGTTTGAAGCATATAGAGGGGGTGATTCATCCTTTAGGCGATTAAACTGATGAAGATGTTCCAAATGAATATTCCCTCCATCCAATTGGACTGTGTCAACTTTCCCTTTTTGGTTGTCCCAAAAAACTTTACCACTTTCCTATTAAAGTACTCCGTAACTAATTTGTAATTCTACACATTTCTCTCTCCTCTGCACAAATCTCAACCACGCAATTTTTACTATTCTTATTTCTCAGTTACTTTGCACTTGGCAAAGTCCACCGGGATGGAGGTAGTATAAAAATTGGTTGGTGGAATCAATCAGTTTCTGAGAGGCGAACAACAGGAAGGCCGAAAAACAAACAAATTCCTGATACTGGTGAGCTTGTGTCACGACAGGGGTGTGGGCGGTGCAAACAACATGGCCACAATCAAAAGACGTGCAACAATTAAGTACCACTTTTCCTAGATAGATTTAAAATAGAGTTATTTGCTTATATGTGTGGTTTGGCAGAAAATGACTTTACTTTAATTATGATTGTACACTTCATAATAGTGGTGGAGTCGGTTCGGGCCACCAGGCCCGTGACCCGGCCCAGCCCGCTACTGTGCGGGCCCGAGACCGGGTGTTGACCCGAACCAGGGGGAGAGCGGGGGGCGAGATCGGTTTCGTAAAAGGGTGGCCCGGCCCGAGCGGGTCGGGCCCGGGTCCCCAATGGCTAGAATTTTAAAAAAAATCTTTTTGAACAAACAGCTCCCAAGTCCCAAACAGCTATATAGCCGTTGGGTCACGTGGGTGCCAGCACATGGGGTCCCGGGGTGGGGGGGTTTAAAAAAATTCTATAAATACACCTATTTTCTAACATTTTCCTACACCTCTTCTCCATCTTCATCTTCTCTTATTCTCCTACTTATACATCTACCAATCTACCATTTTAAAGATGGAAAGTAAATATTCCCTTATGCAAAACAATTTTGATATGTGGAAGGACCCGAAGACCGGGATGTGGTGGACAACTTGCAGGTGGTGCAAGAAAGAGTGTGGCTTGGGGCGTTCACAGGGATACGGGATGCCCAGAAGACATATTAAGTCCTGTGAGTCTGTGACAAAGGCAAAAGCAAGGAGAAAACAACAACCAACGGAGGCGGAAATTCCGATTGATTATTTATTAGAAAATGTATTTCATATTGTAATTTTTTTTCTCATTTCTCTAGTGTAGTTCCTATTTCAAATAAATGCACTTGAACTTTGTTTTTAATAAGCATTTGTATAAACTCTAAAGTATATAAAAAAAGGCTAAAGGGTCAAATAGGCCCCTGTACCTGTTCGGATTGCTCAATTCGCACCCCGAACTCAAAAAAACTCCAATTCACCCCCTGAACTCGCCAAAAAAGTTCAAATCCCATTTTTTGCAGGTGAGTTTCCGGTCATTGCCACGTCAGCCGGTAAGATGCCAACCGTGCATCCCACGTGGAAATCTAAGGGGTCAAATAGACCCCTGAACCCGACAAAGTTGTTCAATTTACCCCCCCAACCATTAAAAAGTGTCCAAATTGACATTAAAAAATAAAAAATAGAAAATATAAATATAATTAATATACAAGTTCATAATATAAAATATATGAGTCTATTTATAATATGACGATAAAATATTTATATTTTAGGGTAAATTTAATATTTTTCAATATTTAGGAGTCTATTTATAATATGACAAAATATTAAAAAAATTTAATATTAATTTATAGAAACTGTATGGTTGATTTTTTAAATGGATTTAAAATATCAAAATATTTTTAATGAATTTGTTTTGTTTTATGTGAATTTACCGCAAAAAATAAGGATATATTTATATTTACAGTAAATTCATATAAATTAATTAAAAAGAAATTCATTAAAACTATTTTCATATTTTAAATATGTTTTAGATTTATATGTAAAGTTACACACACACACACACATGCATATATGTATATATACTTCATATTATTTTATTCTAGAATCATATACTGCGTATTATACTTCATACTAATTATATTTAACATAAAAATTTTGTACTATATAAAAATTATAATATGTAAATAGCTAGGGACTACTACATTTTTATAATATGTATTTAAAAAATAAGTACCTTCATTATGTTTATATATATATATATTTAATTTACCCTAAAATATAAAAATTGTCTTATTATAAATAGACATCTATGTTTTATATTATGAACTTGTATATCATTTTATTTTATTTTTTCTCTTTTTTAATAGAAATTTCATATTTTAATAGCAATTTGGACACTTTTCAACGGTTGAGGGGGCAAATTGAACAACTTTGTCGGGTTCAGGGGTCTATTTGACCCCTTAGATTTTCACGTGGGATGCACAGTTGGCATCTAACCGGCTGACATGGCGATGACCGGAAATTTACCTGCAAAAAATGAGATTTGAACTTTTTTAGCAAGTTCAGGGGGTGAATTGGAGCTTATTTGAGTTCGGGGTGCGAATTGAGCATTCCGAACAGGTACAGGCGCCTATTTGACCCTTTAGCCTATAAAAAAAATTAAACTGACCCGGCCCGGCCCGGCGGGTGGCCCGACCCGTGACCCGGGTGGGTGACCCGGCCCAAACCGGCACCGGCCATAGCACGGGCCGGTCCCGGGCCTCCTTCATAAAACCCGAGGCCCGACCGGGCCTAGGCCCGGCCCCGGCCCGGGCCGGGTCCATGACTACTAGGCCTGGAACCGACCCGGCCCGCCCACTGTAGCAACCGGCCCGGTCCACCAGCGGTTCGGGTCGAACCGGCCCGGTGGATACCGGTTCCGAGCCCTCCATTTGGTGAACCGGCCCGGCCGGTTCGGGCCTGGTCCGGGCCGGAATTATTTTTTTTTTTTTGAAATTTTTTTAAGTTTTGGGTTGGATTAGGTATTTTGGGTCATTTGAGGTGGTTTGGGGTGGTTTGGGGTTGAGGGGGAGGGTTAGGGGTTAAATAAAAGAAGCCAAAAAAAAAATTCAATACCCGGGTGAACCGGACCCGGAACCGCCCACCCCCGGTTCGGGCTCGGGCCTCATATTTCTGAACCGAGGCCCGGCCGGGCCCAGGCCCCGAGGCCCGAACCGGCCCGGTTCAGTCCAGCCCTAATGACTACTTCATAATTACATACCTTGTAAAAAAATTATCATTACATGCTTTCAATTCATAAGTGTTTACAAACTGAAAATGTATAATGTTTAGAATGTAAAGGTTAGTTTGTTTTTGCTCCATTTTGATCTATCAATTACCAAATTTTGATCACCGCACATTGCATCATTCAAATTACCATCCGCGATTGCTACTTTTAGATCACAATTACCAAATTTATAATCAAACAACTCATTATTCATAGGACAGTGTACTGCCACAGTAGAGAACTTTTGAGGGAACTTGCACTACTACAAATAGAACATGTCATGTCGGTTATTTGTAGGGGTGGGCACGGTCCGAGATGGAATGGGAATTGGGTTGTCCCGGTACTGAACCCGGTTTATTATAACGGTTCGAAACGGGACGGGACAAGACGTTGTCCTTTTGTTGTCCTATTTAAATCGGTACCGAGTCAAAACGGGACGGTTCGGGACATCCCAAAAAAGTTTAGTTAAAAAATTGCAATCCCAAAAATAAAGTAAATCTATTTTGGAAAGAAAAAAACCTAGCGTAAAAAACTCTATGACAAAATGACCTAATCTAGAAAATTGTGAGAAAAAAATGCACCTAACCAGATTAGCTGCAAAAAATAAAAGTTGTAGCAAAAAAACTCTTAGGCAAAAAACTATCAAGAAGTTCGTAAAAAACTGATAAAACAATACTATAAGAAGTGAACTAGTGAAGTCATTGGGAGTAAAAATCATTTTCTTTTTTGTAGATAAATGATACTCCGTAGTTCATAGGCAGTTTTTTTTAAGGTGTTATGTTGTTAAACAACTAATATTTTAATCATCATTGGTATTTGGATTGTGAAAAAAGGAAAATTATTATAAAAGAGGATAATTATTATTTGGTGTAAATGTAAAAAGATAATTATTACTCCGTAGTATATTTTAACTATTACTAAAAATGATAACTATTATTATTTGGATTACATAATGAGTTATTGATAGATTCATTAATCAACAAAGTACAATTTTGGATTCGAACAACAGGACGGAACGGGATATATTTTACTTGTCCCGGTCCCATTTTGTTTTGAAACGGTTTGGAACCGATATGAGACAAAAGTAATGTGTCCCAAAAATAACGGGACAATTTCGAAACGGAACCGCAACATTCTGGGACGGACCAACGGGACCAGGTCTTTTGCCCACCCCTAGTTATTTGACCTATTTCACATCGATTTTCGAAGTGTCGTTGAAAGTTGGGTCATTATAACTCTGTTCATATTACATCGGTTTTTGAACAACCGTGAAAACTGTCTAACCACGTAGGTTAGACAAATCACAAATCACGTAGGTTTGTAAGAATAACCAAGGTGAATAACTTACATCCAACGTCTTTTTCCAAAAACCCATTGTTGTGAACAAAAGCTCAGTTACTTTTTTCAACACATTACAAATAGATTTATCTAAAAAAAAGGGGCGTAGTTTGTATTTTTTTCTTGTCCAGAACACCCGTTGCATATAAATTGTCAAACCTGCGCCATGTATCAAATTTTCCAGTTCCAGAAAACATAGAGACCTCTCAACACCCTAAGAATGTCTCAATAACATGGGAAAAGGTGCAAATAGGCCAAAGTACTAACCTTATTTAGGAGACTTTGTCCGGCCGTGGTCATTTGAAGTGGTTCCCGGTGGAATTTTTTGATGAAATTTTTTAATCATCTTATTCATCAAGTCTAGTTCACTCATACCAAATTTCAAATAAAACTTCAATCGGGAAGGCATTCAAATAAATTATTGAAGATACCCCAATAACATTCTGCCAAAGTGCCAAGCATTCAAAAAACCCAATGCTAGTTCACCAATGCAAAATTATATCATGATTCCAAAGAGTGTGCTAGTTCAATGCAAAATTATATCCTGATTCCAAAAAGTTTGCTAGTTCACCAATACAAAATTATATCACGGGATTCACGGATACAAAAAGTATGCTAATTCACCATTACAAAATTATCTCACCAATTCAAAAGCTATTCTAATCCATTACCATCTTACTTATACTACATAATAAAAAAGAATAAGGGTGTTTTTACTTGGACTATTTTCAGTACCAGACCAGACCATGCCAAACTTGGATAGTTATAAAATACACAGAGACATGAATTTTACCAGACCAGATTAGATCAAACAAGACCAGAAAATTTTAGTCCAAGTAAAAACATCTTGAAAGTTCAGCTCTGCAATTATCCCCTCAATGCAGTTTTCTTTATCAGATCTGTCACCATGATTGTCAAGATCACAAGTTGCATTTGCATAAAGCTTTACACCGCATTCGTCGTACAATGTCTAGATCGCCTAGTGTATATTTCTGGCAAATATCTACATTAACATAAGTAATGCAATATGTTATGTATCAATATTTGTTTGTTAAAATATATATTTTTTCCACTATATATGTAATAAACTACGTACCTTATTCATGTTTTGATTTGTTTGTACGGAGATAATGTCATACATGAATTTCATTACATAATAACCACATTCCACGTTTCCTACTTGCATTGGGCACTATGTTAAAAAAAAGTACACAAGAGTTGATGAGTATCATAACAATTTATTATTAAACAAAAACTCAATACAATAGGGCTTACCGGACAAACAGACAAACAGTTCATTTCACAATTCATGTTGATATCAATGAATTCATCGGCATGCAATCCAATTGCTAGTGTTTTAGCTAATTGAAACTCTCTAACTCTCTAGACATCCTGTTAAATCAATGGGTGATAGAAATTTAGGATTCAAAGGAGACTGCATAATCATTTTGCCTTTTGTTATTCACCTTTTTTGTACCTTATTAATTTCAAATCTATTATAAAAGTGCATAGCCAAATTTAATTTATTCTTAATATACTTGAAAAGAAAAATACTTATTACATACCTAACTTTCAGTTCCCAACTCTAATAATAGCTTTGGCCAAACAATAAATTGAGAGAGTGTGTCATTTATAGTATACACCTCATCATTTAGGTATGGTACCTCTACATGTGGAACAATAACCTTATCAAAAACAACTTGCACACAATCATTTGATAGTGGTTGGTTGTGTAGCATCCCCCAATTTGAAAATTCTCCCACACACAACAACACATTTAATAGGATCCTCCAAATAGTATACATAGTCTTTTTCATACCTATGAATTATAATAATATATCACTATAATTTTGAATATTTATATTTTTAAAAGTAATTAATATAGGACTGAATAGTCACGAGTAATTCCGAGTACTATGTCTTACTCGCTACTCGGCCCTTGACCGAGTTGCTACCGAGTAGAGATTTAACTACTTAGGGCATAGTACACCTAATAATTAATTACTAAAAAAAATACAAATATAAGAAAATAGTGACCATTTCACATATTGAACAGGGCAGTAAATTAAGGAAAATAAATAGAAGTACTAGTAAATATTAACTGAAGATTATTGTTTCAGAAAACAAAGGTACATGCATTACATAAAACTGAAATCCCAAAACCCCATTTGATAACAACGGTATAGAAAACAGCAAGTTTGAAAATGTATGTGCCAGATAAATGCATTACACTAAATTTTCATAGATGAAATCACTAGAATATACATCAGGTACATGCATTACAATCAATTGCCTGATGTATTTGACTACTAGGTGTGTTAAACAGGGTGATTGACGAAACAGGGTAGGATCTTTGCAGACCATTCCAAATGGTGTAGATTCTGGTCTGCAGACCATTCCAAAGACTCAACATATTTGGTGAATATGTTCAATAGATATCTCTGAATTTTTATTAAAAAAGATCAAAGTCAGAGAACATATTTGGTGAATATGTTCAATGGATTTCTATTTAAAAAAAAGAAGAAGTCAGTGAACGTATTTGGCGAATATGTTCAACAGTTTTCGATTAAAAAAAATCAAGCAACATATTTGGTGAATATGTTAAACGATTTCCGAATTTGGCGGATTTGGGGTAAGTAATGCATCTCAATTTTAGGTCTCTCGACTCTTCAGTTTTCCACACATTATCGGCACGATGTTCTCCAGGTTTCATTACCAATACAGAACGTTTTATGGGCCCAGGATGGGGGTGCTCTCTTTGTGTAGCCATGAAAACCTAAAAGTATATTATTAAATTAATTCCAAATCAACACTCCTATTTGTAATACTTCGTGCGTAATTACAAATTTTTTAATTAAACACTATTTATAATACAAATTATATATGTAATTAAACAACACTACTTATAATACAATTTGTAATACAAATAAATACACCTAATTAAAAAACAACATATTTCGTTAACTATAGACTAATACTATACATTAATTTTTCGTTAATTATCACAACTTATAGACTAATTTCTACACCAAAATAGGAAAAATTACTACAAACTTTAACCTAAAGGTGGGCAAAATTTTCCAAAAAGGTTAGCATGCATATTACTAAATTTATACATACATATTTGGTAAAGTAACACTAATCTTTCATATTTGGTAAATAAACTAAAATTTCGCAAGTTTCCTATTTCACTTTTTTTGTTTAGGTTCCTAATTCACAATTACAAATTAACACTATTATAGAATAATTTCATTCCTAAATTACTTACTTTAATTATTACCTAAATTAACCATTAAATTGGAAAAACTTAATTACATTATTAATAAATTTGGAGAAGGAGTTGGCCTAAAGTAACATAACGTTAACTAATTTGGAGAAGATATAACTTAATGTTAAATTACTTAACGTTAATTAATTTCATTCCTACTTTTATAAAGTAACAAATTAAATTAAACTAAAAATATTAAAGAAGAACTTACTTGGGTTAAGATGAAGGAGATGGCCAAAATTTGGAGAAGTTAGAAGACAGATTGGAACCGTGAGATGGGGTTGTGAGGTGAGGTTTGTGGTGGATTTTATAGAGCAGGTTTGGCAAACATGTTGAGTAATTGGCAATCCAAACCACCTTATTCTGACCAATAGGAGCACGGACATATTCACCAAATATGTTGAGAAATATATTAATTTATTACAACAGATTCGTAAATCTGCTCAAATAGATCGAATCAATCCACACCCTTCAGCTGGCGATCCCAGATGGCGATCCGCGCCCCATATTTTTTACCAATAGGAAGACCGACATATTTGGCAAATATGTTGGGAATATCTTATTTTAATGCGATCCAAGCCCTTCGCTTCACGATCCAAGATGGCGATCCGCGCCCACCCCTCTTGACCAATAGGAAGACTGACATATTTGGCAAATATGTCCAGATACATATTTTTTTCTTTTTGCAAATACTGAACATATTTGGCAAATATGTTGAACCACTTCAACCAATAATTCGGTCAAACCTACACCTTTTGGAAACACCTGCAAAGATTCTACCCTGTTCTGTCATTTACTCTGTTAAACAAGGACATTTGTCCAAACAAACCATTGGGTAAATAGCCATCATTCTTTCTTATCTATTATAGTCTATAAATGTATCTATAAAGCTCCTATCAAAATTAGACCGTAATGATTTTCCCTGCCATGTTCCATTATAATGTCCTGCATATTCTAGTAGTGCTGCAGTGGACGAGGCCCTTCTCAAAATATAAGTGAACTTCAACAAATCCAAAATATTAAATTAATTTGAAATGAAAATGTCAAACAAAAAGGAAACTAACCAAAGCACCCAAATGAATGACATGATTATTACAGCAAGGATCTAGAAACAGACAACGAAAATTGAATAGATATCGAAAAGAGTACCTTTTGAATTGTATTTATACAGAGAAATCGTGGTGCAGAGCATTCCGCTGGTTGTATGTACTTTAGCTGAACCATAACTTTAAGGCCAAGCCATAACCAATATAGATGGAGGCGAAAGAGAGTGGCGAAACCTATGGTAAGGGATGAGGTGTTCAGGAAGAAGTGGGTATATAAGTGGAGTGATGTAGGGGTAGATAGGTAAAAGAACAATCCCAAAACCTTCTAGGGCATATTCTCCTTTAACTCACGCCCTTTCGTTTTATATGCTATACACATTTAATTTTTTGTGAAATTGATAAGAATAATCTTTATTTTTATGAAAATAATCTGTAATGTCAAATTAATATTAATTTAGTACTTCCAACTCCTACATTCACTTTCATCTTCTGATGGACAGTCTATCCGGGGGTATCTTATCCGAGGGGTTATTGCGGGAATAACTTAGAGAGAAGTCAGAGCAGAATAGGAGGAGAGAGAGTCGATTTATTAAATGAACTCTGCGTGTGGAGGTGGATCTGGGATCGTTTACAAGGAGAAATGGGCTGCTATTTATAGCAGCAATAAATGCGATGGGAGTACACGTGTCAGTAATCCAACGGCCGAGGGGTCACATCAGTCGGGTGGCACCGGAAGTGGTACGTTCACCGCATTGAATGCGGTTGGCGGATGTGACGTGACATTAAATGCGGTGGTTGGCTGTCTCCAAAAGGAATCTTCGATGATTGAGCATGTTTGGCCGAAGGCTCCTTGTGTAGCCGAGGGCTCCATGTGACCAAAGACCCCTGTGTAGCCGAAGGCTTGGTTCAGCCGAAGGCTTCTCTGATGCCGAGGGCTTGATAATGTCGAGGGCTCACGTTTTTCGCCGTTTTCTCCCAGTAACTTCTTATGCCAGAGAAAGCTATCCTGTGTGTTTTGGAGCCTTCGGCCAAGGAGGCCGAAGGCACCCCAGTGTGTATTCTGGGCTACTTTGAGGCTTGGGCCGTTGCATTTGGGCCTGAGTTGTTCTTTGGGCTCAATGGACTTGTGTAGGAGAAGCAGGAATCTATGGGCCGGGGGTTCCTGGGCCATATACTCCATCATTTTCATTGAATCATCGCTTTTCGTGAGAACCACATATGGTGGAAATGGTGTTAAATTTAAACGGAATTTAATTTGAATTTGCCCCGTGAATTTAAGAGTGTAGAAGTGAAAAGTGAGAGTATGGTTTGAGAGTATTAAATAGACATTAATTTTGAACATCATTTCTAGTTCGAACTATTTTTGTGGAAACTTTATAGGAATTAGGAATTATTATTGTAGAATCTGGTAGGGATTATTCTTGTGAATTTCACATATTTCTTAACTCATTTGGCATTGATGTTTTTTGGTTTATCAGTCTTATCAACTAATTTTTTCATAAAATACGTAACTTTTTATTTAGCGCGTTGGATTGTATAATATTCAAAATAAATAAGGTTGAAATTAATTTTCGACTGAATTAATTCAAATTACTTTAGATGCTCATTTTAATTAGTTTTCCATACAATTTTATCTTTATTTTCCTAATAAAAAATCTCTTAACTGTAATTTTTCATAATTCAACATGTTCAACCAATTTCAGTATTATCAAAAAAGACTTTTTATAAATCTATATACAGTAATAAAGTGGCAATCAATTTTGGCTCCAAATTTCTCTTCCAAAGTATAGTCAAGTTATATTATGGTATAAAGTAAGATATATGGTGAGACACCCAATTTTTATATAATACACCCTCTTTATTCTTTAGTTCCATGTCTTTCCTTTTTGGAATATATTATAATTTTTGTTAAATTCTCTTTTTTTGTATAAGTTTGGCCTTTAAATATACTTAATACACTTATTTTTTTTGTTATTTATCTTCTCTTTCATACTTGTTTATCTTATTTCCTACTTTTCTAGTTTGGCTCCAAAATTTCTTCCCAAAGTGTAATTAAATTGTATGAGATAAAATCTCTAATAAAATTACCTCACGTAACATTTTATGTTGACTTTACTTCCACGATTTATTATTCATGATGAATTTGTTCCCAATACAAGGCGCCCAATATGATTTCTTACCTTGTAGGTCCATGTCCAGCATTTTCATGATGATTCTAATATGGAATTTTACTTGGAATTTAAAAAATTGACACATAATATGCTATGTTTCCTTTGTGCATTGAAATCTTTACTGTCCATCCTGGAGTTAATCAACAAATGTCACGTGAACATTTTGCAAATAATCTTAACGCTTCTTCCAAGCCTTCATTGATGAATAGGCCACAAGAACATATGGTTGTCACGTTTCTTCCAGTCAATCTTGATGTTGTTCCCAGAGATTTACTCGTGGACCAGCCAAATCATTTGATTGGTTGTGCTGATTTTACTCATTTAAACCCTATATGTAATCACTCGATGCCTTTTGAAGACACACATTCATCTCCCAATGAAGCCTCAAATTGTTTAATCATTCATAATAATGTAATATTTAGGGTTTAATATGTAATATCTCCAAACTCTATTTTTATTATAAATACCAGGTGAAGACATGTCACGCCCCGGACCTACCCGGACACGTCAACAATCCGCCGTACAGTATGAATAGTCAACCGCAGTCTAACACATCCATACTATATAAGGCGTCTGGAATATCATTCACACATAGTACATCCATAAACAAACATAATGTAAAATATTCATTAAAGCAGCGGAAACAATATTACAAGTGTTCAAGCCACACTTGGCAAACTTGGGCATACAAGCCCTCAATAATTTATTAGAAAACATTATCCATGAGCATCATTGTAATTGTTTTGAAAACAGAACGGAGGAAGCACGAACCACGTCTTCTCTCCAAGAACTCCCGAAGCAACGGGTACAGGAAGCAAGCTCTAGCTTCTACCTGAAAACTGTGAGGTGGCCTCCCCCGTGAAGGGGAGGTCAGTACTTTGAAGCATTTGAAAAGTACAATGACAACTATACTGCATATAATTAATGTTTCAATCCTTAAGACCCTCAACATAGGTGTTATCATAATACTAGGAAATAACCCATAGTTACCCCTTTCAAATCATACATAAGTATATATCGTCAAATAGTCGGCCCATAGGCCCATTTGTATTTTGTCAAAACCCTTTTGCATCGCCATGCGATATTTTATTTCCCCGTTTGTATTTAATAATACAATTCAAATCGCTCTGTGATAATTCAAAATATAATCTGTATCGCCCTGCGATAATCTAAAAATACAATTTGTATCGTCCTGCGATAATTCAAAAAATGCAATTTGTATCGCCCTGCGATAATTTAAAAATACAATTTGTATCGCCCTGCGATAATTCGTATTGCCCTGCAATAATTCATACAGGACCTGTCACCGCTATCCAAGTCTCCATGGAGCACTCGGTCGGAGTCCAGCATCCTGCCCCTGGACTCATACCCTGTTCCCGTAGGAAGGTAAGGCCCATTCGGGGTCCTATCTTATGTGTTACCGCTGTCAAAGCCTCGCAAGGTCTTTGATTCGGATTCCACCCTTATACGTGATCACGCTGTAAGTCCATGCTATCCATCTCGCTCTCTAGAGCCAAGTAGGGCCATGGTCCTTACATCTATCCTATTGTGGGCCCATGCAGTCCGGCACGATCCTCAGACTCGTCCGACCCATGACCCTCATCTATCTATATTAGCAAGTTCATGGGGTCGGGCATCTATCCTTAGACTAGAGCCGAGCCATGACCCTTGCTACCAATCAAACAACCAATTACGGGTATCCTAAAGACCACCCGGATAATAATATCAACAATCCAATCCTAGGATAATTATATCATTTAAATCATCTAAGGCTATCCCAATTGAATACCCTAGTGACGAAGCATCACAATCCTAAACTTAGGATTAATTTATAAATGTTCATATTATAACCTCGGACTAGTCATTTAGTATCACCCGAGTTATTCTTAGTTCAAATTCTCTTTCCCTTTTAAACAAACGTGGCGGCCATGCCATAACTCATTCTCACTCCATCCTATATTGACTTTACTAACCATAAAATCAATATAATTAAATAGTGATTAATAAAAACATTTTATTAGTTCATCACTAAATCAACTAGAACAACTTCTCAAACATATCAAGTAATCATGCTCCAATTTCTCATACCCCAATCAATCATGCATCAACTCTTCATATACAACAATGTGATCAATTGACACTTTACTTGGCATATTAGTTAATTAAAATCATGCTTTTATAACATTAGGTAATCTCATGAATTAACCCACTAGTTATAAACAATATAGTCAGCCATCCTCACCTTATGATGTGCTCAACTAGTTGCCCTTGCTAAGCCCTTCGATCAATCCCCGTTCTAGGCCGATTGAAAGTGAAAATTCTGGACAGCAGACAAAAGCCGGGCGGCTTTTGCAAAAGGTGGGCGGCTTTCGGGCCTGCAGCTCGAAAACAGTCCCCAACAATGGCGGTTTCCGGCGATTTCAACTCCTATCGATTCCACAACTCTTCTAAGTTAAATACCACCACTTTATATCAATATAATACACTTTTAAATGTGTAGAATTCATGGTTTAATCCACTATATGATTTCTTAAAAATCATATGAATACAAAACTAGTTAATGAAGCCTTTTGGGTTCTTACCTCAATTCCTAGCCTTTTGTGTTGGGTTTTTCCTTCCTTCTTGCTTTCTCCTAGCTTGAGCTTTGTGAGAGCTTTGGTTTTTCCTTGAGCTCTTCCCCTTGTGTTGGCCGAATGAATGCAGGAGTGGTAGAGGGAAGATTCCTCTCAATCAACACAAAACAAATGTGAAGGATATGACATGGGGGTATGGGTTTTGTCTCAAAGAGGCTTCCCCTTTCACTCATCCGCACCAACCTTTCTTGGTTGTCCCCCTCCCCATTATTTGAGAGCCTAGAGTGTGTAGAATACTCCCAAATGGGTGTAGGAAACTCTTCCCAATTATTGTTGCTATTTCTGGCAGGTGGGGTTAAAATAGTACTTGGGTTGCCCAAACATTTTCCTCAACTTTAGTTAGCATTTTATTTGGGCTTCTATAATTATTATGATGACCCAACTAATTATATGGTAACCCGCTCTCAGTATCATGGGCCCGATAAATGATTTAATAAATCCTTCATTAATTAAATATACCGTTCTTGCACACATGAATATTCGCATAGAAAATTCAAATACATATTGAATTTCAAATTCAAGTACACCCGGGTGCGGTGTCACAAGTTCACCCCCCCTTAACGGGAATTTCGTCCCCGAAATTCACAACGCTACTCAGAAGCATACGAAGTAGTGCTCTATTCTTAGAACCAGAATTTCCTGAACCTCCACTTTGACTCAGTTTCATAACCAAGGTCTTAACCCTTGGAAACCCCATGCTTCTCAACTTTCTCACTGGTTAACCCAACATCATTATTGGTTGTCCAACATAGTTCACATTTTCCACACCTTTGTACTATTGGTTTCTTCATGACCCGAGACGAATTTTCAACTTGCTTTTTAAGCCAGACATTGATGTATGGAACTCCATATAGTACCCATTCCCAATTCTGGAGTCAATCATGGTTGGTATGATATGGCATCCATTCCTTCTAGAGTTTCAGATAGATAGCCTGATGTAGTGTAGATTTCATTTACCCTTTCATAAGGATACGACAGTTCTTAGGATGTTAAAATATCAAAACACCTTACCTTTGATTCTAGCTTTACAGTTCTTCGTCCTTCTTTGGCACGAATCTCTCATTTACTTTAAACAAAACTTTGGTTCAATCCGAACCGATGTCACATCTCCCTTAGTAGACTCTACTACTCTTGTATGTCAGAGATCGTTTGTCCCAAACTCAACTTAGTGTATGGGTTTCTAACATCTTTATCCATACAACGCTTCTATGGAGGCATGTAATACTAATCTCATAACTATCCCTTTTTTTTCTTGTTGCTAACCCCATGAGTGCTTAATGTTTGGCCTCATACCAATTTAATTGTCATCATTATCATTCATGAAAATTTAAGGGACGTGACCCGACGTGCCCTTCCAAAGTATGTGTAACAATTAATGTAGTTCATCATTCTATGAATGAAATAATGTTCAATTCATCTAGTTAGCGCGGTACTCAGAAGTACACGGTGAAATCTCTAGGTTTCACTTACCTACAGTGTGCCTATCTTCTCAGTTTGATAGGTTGTGTCTATAGATAGTGGCTATGTACTCTTGTCAGTCCATCAACCACGACCCAAAACTCCATCATAACCTTTCACCATCATGGTGGCCGCGACACAAAATCTGTAATAAATGGTTACTACTACCACTCATGAATACAAGGTGGATGTAACAACATACCCAAGTGTTAGTGTACTACCTTAACTTAATAGCAAGTAAGGTATCCACCCTAACAATATCCTTCATCAAAATCACATACATAACGAACCTTACCAATGTATGACATGCGTTAATCAATGAGCCCCTGAAATGATCTTTCAAAGCTCACCATCTGACGCTACACAATCTTGACTGCAAAACAAAAAGAGACCATCACCTCTCCCTCAGAATTTCATCATATGCTGAGTTCTCTTTGATTTCAACTGCTAGGATGGTTCTCATCCCAAACTCGCCACTCAATCGCTCTCCACTTCTATGTGGGTACTAATTGTTATTATGTTATTCAGTAGTAGCTCGATCAGGTCCTTTTGTATAAGGCATTTGTTACAAAATTTGGCATACATGTACAATACTTTATCACTAGATGGTAGTTTTCCAACCCCCCATCCATCACCGCAGTCAAGCACTCAACTCTTTTGGAGTGAACACTTACTTCAAACTCATATAGTCAGATTATATATATGACACATCTCCATGTAGAGATAATCTTTTCATTTCTTTAATGACTTACTAGAGCCCCCTACCATTATTCAAGAGTAGAGAAATTTACTTCATTTTTTTTTTCCCACGAAAGTGATAAAGGTGCAATCATCTTCCCCTATTGAATCAACTCACATCTACCCCTTAGATGTTTGTCTAATTTTAGACACCGTACACTAACCCACGAATGGATAAGACAAGTATTGATGCTTGAACAACTCTTTTCATTGATTCCATGAATCATCCTCATAATGGTCACCTCCCTGCAACTTAACCCCTCCTGAGTAAGTCACGCTAACGGTGATCCCAACATGAAAGGGCTCATTCACCAACTTCTAATAGTGTCGTCCGTATCAAAGGAAACTACGTACTAGTCTCGTTCACCTCCTTAGGCTTCTAGCACCCCAAGATGGTTTTAAGTAGTAGTACTTCAGAAATAAACACACCCCCAAGAAAACATGCACCCTCAAGCCAAAACTCGCATTTGAATGATTTTGCAAGGAGGTACTTGCCACTCTCAACCATTATTCATGGTCCCTCTCACTTCACCTCGTAGTTTGGCTATGTCGAGATATCACACGGTTGCTACAAGGGCATTAGTAATTTTAGCTGACATCCCTAATTACATGTAATGCCCATACTGAGTGCGTAAATCACTCCAGAGTATGTTACCCCCTCGAATGTCTGATAACGACATTAAGGTCATAGGTCAATTTCGATAACTTATTGCTTCTTGAAGTGGTCGATCACATCATCAATACCTTATAAAGATATATTCCCTTGACTGTGACGTTTCCCCTTGCTTTAATTAATTCATACAACTTCAGGATTCTCATCTGCTATTTATACAATCTGAGCTACTCCTCCTCCTGGGAGTGACTTGATAAAATCATTTATAACTTAACATTGATCACAATTGGATTCTTAGTTTATAATTATCCTTCCAAGTACGTTCATGTGGAAATCACCCTAGTATACGGCCTCAAGATCTAATCCCTTTTTCAAGCTCATGCATGCTTCATGACATGAGATCATACGTAAATCACTTTATACTTATTCCCATGTATAAGGACACCTTTAGTCCTTCCTCTTAAAGTCCTTCCATAATGGTGTGGGCAACAATCGAGGTATGACCTCAACGTCATACGTACACTAGCTACCCTCGTCAAAAGCCTCATCCTCGATTTGTTGTTATACCTCAGCTTTGATAAGTATTTCGCGTCTTCTCCGCAATCTTTGATGTTTCCACATTATAGCCATGTAAGATAGATGCATCTGTATAACTTATGGCGTTGTTTCTTAAGTCAAAAGGTTACACCGACTAAGGTTTAGGCGAAAGCCGTCCGGCACTCTACCCAAACCGTTCGGATTTTGCCTTAAAACCCGCATAGTGGACAACTTTAGCGTACTCCGGCCGGTTTCCATGAAAGCCGGCCGGTTTTCATGCATTTGCTAAGTCCACCGACAACTTGTCCCGTAAGCCGGCCGGTTTCTACAAAAGCCGGCCGGTTTTTCTCCCCCGTAGTTTATTCCGAGTTATTCTTTTAAAAACCGGCCGGTTTCTACGAAAGCCGGCCGATGTTCATCAGCGAGAAATCCTTCTCGTTTAATCATTTCAAGCGCCGGCCGGTTATTGTGAAAACCGGCCGACATTCAACGCCGTAGTTTAATTACATAAATTAAATTCGAAAGCCGGGCGGCATTAAGCCAACACTGGGCGGCTTTTGTGAACAACCGTCGTTTAACGAAGAGTCGATCCCGTATGCCGGGCGGGTTTCCCGAACACCGGACGACGTCCGTCGCCGTAGTATTAATTTGTTATTTACATCCCAAAGTCGGGCGGCTTCGAGCAACGTCGGGCGGTTTTCGCCTAATACGTGCATTCTGTTTACTTGCCAAGCCAGAACCGGTCAAGGTTGGCCTCAGTTGTACGAATATTAATCCTTATGATCTTTACTACCTTTAATTCAACAAAGACTAACGTTTATAAAAGATTACCTTTAATACAGTCGGGGTTTTGCTCAAGCATCTACCGGTGAAATTGGATTGACCGATTCTTGAGTTTCTCCCTCGATCACGAAGGATGACTTGCCTTTCGTAGTCCTTCCATCTCTCGTGCTGGAATGAGCTATCCCTATTTGGCTCTTGCCTCCCGAGGTTCCATCATCGACCGTTGAATTTTTGTTTCGCCCAAGTTGCGGGCATGCTACCTTCAAATGCCCCGCCTCCCCACATTGGTAACATTTAGGAGGATCCCAACACCTACCCATGTGGTTTTTCTTGCAGTTTCTGCATCTAGGTTTCGCCGAGGCTCGTGACCCTGAGTTTTGCCCGAGTTGTGGGCACGTTACCTTCGTATGTCCCACCTTCGAGTATGGGTAACCTTTAGGGAATTCATGATTTCCCCCAAGGTAGTTCTTCTTCCCCATTACCCCTCCATGTATTCGTTGAGGGCAATGGAACTTAATGTGTCTGTTGTCCTTACAAAGATAACATCTTCTTGGTTCGAGGCACTCTCCAAAGTGATACTTGTTGCAATTGTCGCATTTCCGGACCCTAGAGCCCTGAGGCCTCACTTCTTGACCTTTAAATCTATTATTCCACTTTGGTGGTGGTGCAGGTCCCTCGAAGGTTTTGTCACCCTCAGTATTCCTTCTCTTAGAGTTCCCTTGGGGGTCGTTGTTCCCCCGCATCCTTTTCCTTCCCATTGGTCCCCCTTTTTCTTGCCTTGCTTGGCGTTTCTGTAAAAGCCTCACACGTTCACGTTGAAGCAAATCTATGATTATGTCCATTTGTTCTATAGACTTGTTGCCAAAGCCATCATCGTCGTAGTCATTGCTTTCCTCATTCGAAGCCTCGAGTGGTTCAGTTTCACCTTGAAAAGGCGACTCTTCCTTGGTCTCAACCTGATAATCACCCACAATTTGAGCACCTAGAGTATCTTGACCTCTTGGTACTAAAGACTCTTCTCGGTTGGCATGCCCGGTTCCACCCGGTGCAACCCATTCCGAGTCCATCCTATTCAAAATGCTTCCACCTCCCATTTCTGAAAGAAATGTTTAGAATGAGTCGTTAGACTCGTATCAATTGTCAATTGACAGATAGGTACTTAAGACATCTCATGGGTCAAGTCACCGCCATACCAATTGTTAAGGGCGCCATCTTAACAATTAGAGACATTGCAACTCGAATACCAAAAGTTCTTTAAGTACAAAACTTCTTATGCTCATGGTTTTCAAATTCATTTTTAAAACGAAATTTTGAAGCTTCATTATGAAGTTTACGGACTAAGGCTCTGATACCAACTTAATTGTCACGCCCCGGACCTACCCGGACACGTCAACAATCCGCCGTACAGTATGAATAGTCAACCGCAGTCTAACACATCCATACTATATAAGGCGTATGGAATATCATTCACACATAGTACATCCATAAACAAACATAATGTAAAATATTCATTAAAGCAGCGGAAACAATATTACAAGTGTTCAAGCCACACTTGGCAAACTTGGGCATACAAGCCCTCAATAATTTATTAGAAAACATTATCCATGAGCATCATTGTAATTGTTTTGAAAACAGAACGGAGGAAGCACGAACCACGTCTTCTCTCCAAGAACTCCCGAAGCAACGGGTACAGGAAGCAAGCTCTAGCTTCTACCTGAAAACTGTGAGGTGGCCTCCCCCGTGAAGGGGAGGTCAGTACTTTGAAGCATTTGAAAAGTACAATGACAACTATACTGCATATAATTAATGTTTCAATCCTTAAGACCCTCAACATAGGTGTTATCATAATACTAGGAAATAACCCATAGTTACCCCTTTCAAATCATACATAAGTATATATCGTCAAATAGTCGGCCCATAGGCCCATTTGTATTTTGTCAAAACCCTTTTGCATCGCCATGCGATATTTTATTTCCCCGTTTGTATTTAATAATACAATTCAAATCGCTCTGTGATAATTCAAAATATAATCTGTATCGCCCTGCGATAATCTAAAAATACAATTTGTATCGTCCTGCGATAATTCAAAAAATGCAATTTGTATCGCCCTGCGATAATTTAAAAATACAATTTGTATCGCCCTGCGATAATTCGTATTGCCCTGCAATAATTCATACAGGACCTGTCACCGCTATCCAAGTCTCCATGGAGCACTCGGTCGGAGTCCAGCATCCTGCCCCTGGACTCATACCCTGTTCCCGTAGGAAGGTAAGGCCCATTCGGGGTCCTATCTTATGTGTTACCGCTGTCAAAGCCTCGCAAGGTCTTTGATTCGGATTCCACCCTTATACGTGATCACGCTGTAAGTCCATGCTATCCATCTCGCTCTCTAGAGCCAAGTAGGGCCATGGTCCTTACATCTATCCTATTGTGGGCCCATGCAGTCCGGCACGATCCTCAGACTCGTCCGACCCATGACCCTCATCTATCTATATTAGCAAGTTCATGGGGTCGGGCATCTATCCTTAGACTAGAGCCGAGTCATGACCCTTGCTACCAATCAAACAACCAATTACGGGTATCCTAAAGACCACCCGGATAATAATATCAACAATCCAATCCTAGGATAATTATATCATTTAAATCATCTAAGGCTATCCCAATTGAATACCCTAGTGACGAAGCATCACAATCCTAAACTTAGGATTAATTTATAAATGTTCATATTATAACCTCGGACTAGTCATTTAGTATCACCCGAGTTATTCTTAGTTCAAATTCTCTTTCCCTTTTAAACAAACGTGGCGGCCATGCCATAACTCATTCTCACTCCATCCTATATTGACTTTACTAACCATAAAATCAATATAATTAAATAGTGATTAATAAAAACATTTTATTAGTTCATCACTAAATCAACTAGAACAACTTCTCAAACATATCAAGTAATCATGCTCCAATTTCTCATACCCCAATCAATCATGCATCAACTCTTCATATACAACAATGTGATCAATTGACACTTTACTTGGCATATTAGTTAATTAAAATCATGCTTTTATAACATTAGGTAATCTCATGAATTAACCCACTAGTTATAAACAATATAGTCAGCCATCCTCACCTTATGATGTGCTCAACTAGTTGCCCTTGCTAAGCCCTTCGATCAATCCCCGTTCTAGGCCGATTGAAAGTGAAAATTCTGGACAGCAGACAAAAGCCGGGCGGCTTTTGCAAAAGGTGGGCGGCTTTCGGGCCTGCAGCTCGAAAACAGTCCCCAACAATGGCGGTTTCCGGCGATTTCAACTCCTATCGATTCCACAACTCTTCTAAGTTAAATACCACCACTTTATATCAATATAATACACTTTTAAATGTGTAGAATTCATGGTTTAATCCACTATATGATTTCTTAAAAATCATATGAATACAAAACTAGTTAATGAAGCCTTTTGGGTTCTTACCTCAATTCCTAGCCTTTTGTGTTGGGTTTTTCCTTCCTTCTTGCTTTCTCCTAGCTTGAGCTTTGTGAGAGCTTTGGTTTTTCCTTGAGCTCTTCCCCTTGTGTTGGCCGAATGAATGCAGGAGTGGTAGAGGGAAGATTCCTCTCAATCAACACAAAACAAATGTGAAGGATATGACATGGGGGTATGGGTTTTGTCTCAAAGAGGCTTCCCCTTTCACTCATCCGCACCAACCTTTCTTGGTTGTCCCCCTCCCCATTATTTGAGAGCCTAGAGTGTGTAGAATACTCCCAAATGGGTGTAGGAAACTCTTCCCAATTATTGTTGCTATTTCTGGCAGGTTGGGTCAAAATAGTACTTGGGTTGCCCAAACATTTTCCTCAACTTTAGTTAGCATTTTATTTGGGCTTCTATAATTATTATGATGACCCAACTAATTATTTGGTAACCCGCTCTCAGTATCATGGGCCCGATAAATGATTTAATAAATCCTTCATTAATTAAATATACCGTTCTTGCACACATGAATATTCGCATAGAAAATTCAAATACATATTGAATTTCAAATTCAAGTACACCCGGGTGCGGTGTCACAAGACACCTTAATAGGGTAAGCCATTATTTCCCAATCCTATTTTCTCATATGGTATCAGACACTTAGGTATTTTTTTTTTCATGGCCGACTCATCCCCGATCGGTTCTTCTATGTTATCGGCGCCCTTCAGTAATACGGTGCAGCCACCACACACGTCGTCTGGCCTACCCATCGGCGTTATCTCGATGGAATCTTGCTCCAGCACTCCTGTTAGTCGCTCTCATGCATCGATGAGTATTCCCCTGGCTCCAACTTCAACGGTCTCTGCTCCAACGATTCAGCAGCATCATTCCTCGCTCGCGGCATCCCTTGCTCAGCGATTGGGTTCAATTCCCCCTATTGAGCCCTACAGACTATTCACTATGCCAGAGCCCTTCACCTGGTCATCTACCCCTACACTGGAGCCACCGCCAATTTTCCACACTCGAGGCCCGTCTGCATCTTTCTCTGGACAGTCTTCTTTCCCTACTGCACCGGCCTTCACTGAACACCATGGCATCCCGAATCTGCCATCGGTTCAACCATCTCAGCCCATAGGTTTTTCGTCTCATTCTTTACCCTTATCATCATTGGCGTCACAATTGGTATTCTCCACACCCAATGTGACGAATATTGTTACTACGCGTTTATCTGTAGTTGAGGATTATTTGCCTTGGCGGACCCAATTTGATTCGTTTCTAGTATCTCATAGCCTTTTTGGGATACTAGATGGCTCGATTCCGGTGCCGCCAGCTACTGTTTTGGATTTGGCTAGACGAGAAACCCCCAATCCCGACTATCATCACTGGATCAAATTGATCAAACTGTAAGGTCGTGGCTTTTTGCTACTATGGGCAGGGATGTTTTAATGGAAGTATATGATTTAAAAATCCTGGGACACGGCCGCCCTCTTGGGAGCCTGGAATTTTAATCGAGTTTATTGTCCTAAATAGGACTAATTTATTCATTAAATTCCAAAATAGGATTAGGTGTAGTTTTTATTCCCGTATAGGATTAATGTTACAATTTTACCCCTTTTACCTACTCCACATTTTAATCGTTCAGCACCCTTCTTCAATCTCCCTTCTCGCATAGTGAACTGTCCGCACTCTGCACCAGAGAGCCTTCTCTCTTCTTCATCTCCAGCAAGAAATTGGGCGACGATGGTGATTGATGACGATCCGTGGTGAGCGACAGCGAGCGACGGTGATGAGTGGTGATGACCGACGATGACCGGCGAAAAGAGTAAGGATGAGCGGCGACTTTATTTCAGATCCGATGTTGAGTTCTCTTCTGTCTCTTCCTTCTTCTTATTCTTTGTTCATTAGGTTCTTAGTTCAGGAAAAAAACCAGGTTGGTAAAAAAAATTAGACCTCATTTTTGTCTTCCAAGTGCCTTCCTTTTGTTTCACCGTACCTTTTTGTCGCATGACCAAAGCTTTGTTCATATTTGGTGGTTAAACAAATTCTAAAATTGATCTGAAATGCCATAAAAATGGCATTTTTACTCTTCAAAAAATTCACATTTACTTTTGAAAATGTCATTTAAATGGCATTCTCGACTAATGATGGCATTTTGATAAACTTTTGGCATAAGGTCAGATCTGCAACAGTGGAGACCGCATATACAGCGGTGGAGGCCGGATCTGCAGTGGAGGAGGTCAGATCTGCAGCGGCCGGAGGTCGGGGCGGCCGGATCTACGACGGCAGCAGACAGATCTGCGGCGACAACGGTCGGATCTGCAGTGGTGACTAGTTTTGCGGAGTCTGTGGTCGGAGACCGGCGGTCCGGCGGTGGTCCGGCGGCGGTCCGAGCTTTTGTTGGCAGCAGTTGGTTTTGCTAATTATGCTTTGGGGCATTTATTTTGGGGCATTTCTGTCCAGTTACAAATAATAACTCCTATTTAGGGAAATTTTAAAGTTTACTCCTCTTTTAGCAATTGATGATTTATTTACTCCCATTTAGGTAAATCTCCCATTTTAATCCTATTTTCTCATAATTCATAGTAGTAATTTTTCACCTTTGACTTCTTCAAGTCAAGTTGTTTCTTTATATTCAAATGGTCATTTAAAATCATCTTGTGAGATTGAAGTTGTTTATCACTTCCATCCAACTCATGCTTCGAAAGGCGTCTTCCTCGCCGGAAATAAGGAGCTTGATCGATGCCCCGCCTTCATCATCAGCCTCTGTTGGACCATCGATCTGCGACAGTCCCCAGTCTGGAATTCATTTTATTAATTAATAAACTATACATTTCCTCAAAGGTGTCCTTGTTGAATCCTGCCTCTATTTTCATTATAAATGAACCACTATAACACCTCATTAAGAACTTAGGAACACCAGATAGATCTATAACACCTACTAACGTAACGTTTACAAAGTTTATTAATTACGTGTTTATGCTTCCCACATCAATTATTAATTGATTTGCATGTCTTGGATCATCAAGTGATCTTTGATTTTGAGACCAAAGCTCTCAATTACAGATTCATATATTATTATTATTATTATTACTGTATTTGATTATTCGAGTCTGATCTTGCACGATCCCTTATCATTTTTTTTCTACTCCTTGTATAATTATATTTAGAGTAGTAGGGCATGTTTGGCACAACTAGCTGAAAAGATACTTTTGTGAGCCTTTTAATAGCTATTAGCTTTTAGTGACTGAAAAGATCTTAAAAAGAAAAGGTGGTAGCTGTTTGATAAAAAACTGACTGTTTGATTTAGTTTGGTTTGGTATACAAGCTGTTAGGATTAATTAATACTAAAAGTCACTAGCTTTTATTAAATATTGTCATGCCAAACACACAACTAGAAGCTTTTAGGAACTTTTTGAACAGTACAAAAGCTAGAAGTCAGGGACTTATGCCCGCCAAACATAGCCGTAGTTTTTTTGTTAAAACAATAGCTAGATGACTTTTTATTGCCTCAGATTTCCCAAAGGCCCAAACCTGTTATGTAATATGAGCTTAGCGCCTGCTAATCAGCAAACTAAGGCCTAAACAATCTTACACAATATCCAAACCAGGTTTAGATAAACCTCCATAGGTTTTTCTTTGAAATTCGAGAAGCAAGGAAAATGCATTCAGAACATATGTCCCATAAGATTCGTATATGTGGAAAAAGATCTTATCCATCTGGATGGATAGGAGGTCCTATCCATGGATAGGAGGTGTTGTTTGGCCGCCGCCGTTTGGAGCGGTTACTTGTAGAATTGTTTGATGAAATTTTTTGAGCATGTTCCCCGTCAAATCTAGTTTATCCACAAAAAAATTTCAGCTCAAAATTCAATCACAAAAGCAGTCAAATAAATTTTTGAAAATAAAAGCATTTTATATGTATCTTTAACTGAATTTTTTTGTAGATAAACTAGACTTGATGAGGAACTTGCTCAAAAACATTCACCTGGAACCGTCCCAAACGGCTGCGTCCGGACGGCGCCTCCTGTCCCTCTAGCTGGAGGGGATCATTTCTCTCGTATATGTTATTCATTTTCACTTAATTACTTAGCAAGACTCAATATTGTGCTGACAGTGCGACTCCACTGTTAGCACAATACTAGAGGAGTAACAAAAAGCAAAGCCAGAATAGGCTAATGGCAGATTATGAATGTCCTTCAAAGCCAACCTTACTTCAGAACACTATTTCTCAAATCCATCAGTGATAAATATATTGCGAGTGAAACAATTAGTGGTGAAAAGGAAGAAAAGGGATGGTCGAGTTACCACAAACCATAACAGTTACTATAATTGCGTCTCTCCTAAATGATACTACGTAGTAGATACGTAGTACGATAGTATTTAATAACCTCACCTTTTCTCCCATTTTTTTAAAAATTATTTCTGGCTCCTTTATTCAAATACTTTTTCTGTTCCACAATACTTTGTCAAATTTGGTTATTTAGCTGCCCAAAAAAGTTAGGGGTAACAAATATGTTGTTAAAGTTATTTGACACTCCTCTCACAAATATCAAGTTATCAACCACAATTATTATATTTTTCCACACTCAAGTTTCAGAAACAGAATGTTTACTTTTTTATTCCAAATGCAAATAAACTTTGACCAAATTTTATGAATTTGCACCTCAATCCTTCAAAACTTTTGAGTCAGTGAGGTGTAAACATTAATGATTCTAAAAATTAGATGTAAAGTCCAAAATCTAACTCCAAAAGTGTGGTGCAAAGTCATATCCCCTGTAAAATATACTACGTACAGAGTATATTATTAATTTTATATTACGGAATATTTTGTTATTGTTAAGTTCGGAATATTTTGTTATAGTTAAGTTCCAAGTTGCCAAAACACGGGGATTAATCTAGGGTTTACCAAAACAAGGGAGTCGGAACTCCCAATTCCGACTAGAAGTTAGGGTTTCAAAAAAGCCAAAAAATTCCCTCCCCCTAGTCGGATTACCCAATTCCGACTAGGGAAAAAAAATATATTTTTTTTTTCAAATTTTGTTTTTGATTTCGAATTAGTTAGGGTTTCGAAAAAAGAAAAAAAAAATTCCTCCCCCCTGGTCGGATTACCCAATTCCGACTAGGGAAAAAAAATATATTTTTTTTTTCAAATTTTTTCGAAAAAAGAAAAAAAAAATTCCTCCCGCCTGGTCGGATTACCCAATTCCGACTAGGGATTTTTTTTTTTTCGAATTTTGTTTTTGATTTTGAGTTCGAAAAAAATAAAAGTGTTAGGGCTAAATTATATCAATTCCAAATTTAAATTTTTTTTTAGATTCATGACATATTTTTTAAAATGAAAACTTAGCATTATGATTTTTTTAGTAAGAAAACAATTGATTGCTTTAAATTGTTTTTTAATCCATTTGTATTGTGAATTTTGTTTTAATTGCCATTTTTGTAATTTTAAGTGCAATTTTGATTTACTCCATTCGTCTAATTAGATAAAAATTTCATGTTTGAAGTGAATTTTTTTTGTAATTTTAATGGAAGTGAACAAAACAAATGTAGTTTTCAATATAATTTATTAATGAATAGACGGTACATACAAAATTAAATTTAATACTACATCTAATGTTGCGTGCTCGGCCCTGCTCCATCCCCACCGCCAGTGTTCCAAGGCCCCGTTGTGTCTCCATAGTAAAAAGACGAATTCAGAAATGACTCAACATAATCATCCGGTTGTGTGGACCACTGATAAGAATCATAATACGGCGGTGGTTGATCAAATGACCCACCTTGATGCGTTGAAAATTGAGGGGGTGGTTGATCAAATGAGACACCCTGTGTTGAGAATTGAGGGGGCGCTTATGAATCCTCACCCCTATCTTCACGTTCATGTGAATCATCCTCTTCGTCACTTCCACCTGCATCTTCATCTTCATAGTGGAATATGCCCCGGTGGAGCATATCTTCATCACCTACATCCAGGGCCATCTGCCGTAGTCGTTTTTGACAATCCTCATAACTCGCGCGATCGGCTAAGAGCTGATACACCTCATGAACGCCTTGCTTCTACATAAAAATGTAACACGTGTAAATAATATGACACGATATATGGTAGCGAATATGGTATGTATTCAAAAACTTACCACAATACCCCAATCGTGTGCTGTCGGGGTGTAGCCTGTCGTGGGCACATTGTGAGAAGGGTTCTGGACACGTGTCATACCATGCTTCTTGTACCAGTTTCGGTACCTTTTAGTTGCTTCGAGGGACATATATCGATCATAATCAAGAACGTATATATTATGTTGTATGTCCGCCCACATCGCCAAGGCACCGATTACTATGTTGGAACGAGATCCGTGATGATCAGTACCCGGCAAAGGAGCATTCGGAATGTCTTGCCTTATACCGAACTGCCGAAGAAATCGATCCGGGTAATGCATTTCGGCCATATTGCAAAATATGAGCATGACTCTAGCCGACCAAAGCGAAGCATCATTAAGGATGAGAGGCAGGAGCATCTCGGACGCGTAGGGAGTGAAATCAACTGTAAAAAGTTTAATTTGCAATTTAAAAACTAGAAAAAATAGTGTATTTTAAGGCTGAATAGTACGGTTGAAGTAAAAATTTCATGTACTACCTGACTCTCAGTCATGCGGTCTAGGTCATCCCGGTACAAGCGTATGCAATGTCTTGGGGATCCCTTATATGACTTGGGGACGATCCACCTACATTTATTGATTACCGATATGAAGTTAAAAAATGTAACGTCATGTAAAGCATTCTCAATTATTAAGATGTAATTGACAACATACTTGCACCCATATGGAAGATGGCCATGTTGAATGACCTGAAGTGCTGAGGGACGGACCATCGAAATCCTTGACCAAGCCCAAATCTGTAACAAGTGCATACAACCGCCAACTTGTTTGGTTTCCCACATCGCGCCGTTGCACAAGTTATGGTAGAGGTACCCGAGAACCGCTGATCCCCAACTCCAGCGACAGGCTAAAGCCAAGTCACCCTGCAAGACCTCCAAAAAGTACAATCGTATTCTTGCCCCACTCGTGTCAGGGAACAAAAACCCTCCAAGCAATTGCCATATTAGAGTCCTGGTGTGTTGGATGACCTCTTCGTCTGTACTGTCATCTACGATCCGGTGACGGGTAACAGCACTCATAGTGATATCACTCGTGCGCATATCAGTCTGTAGAGGAGTGAAACCACACGACTGAGTGCACAGGTCGATCCACTGATCCTTACCCCTAATGGTTGGACCACTGAGGGGCATACCCTGAATGGGCAAACCAAGGATCACCGCCACATCTTGTAGACTAATGCCGACCTCACCGAATGGAAGATGGAAAGTATGTGTCTCCGGCCTCCATCTCTCCACCAACGCGCATATTAAACTATGATCCACCTTCATACGGGCAATGTGCTCTACCCCCAAGAACCCAGCATATGCTAACATATTTATCACCCTTTCATCTCGCGCTTCACATCCGAATGCAGCTGAAGGGCAACTGACGCATTTCAAGCACGAGTCTTTGGAATCTGGTTCATACCATACACGGTCTGCACGATGGGCACGAAGTGGCAACGTGAGTAGTGACTGGTTAATAGGCCCTGGGCGCGGAGTGTTTTGGTCCATTTGAAATTCCTGAAATAAGTAGTTATAAATTACTAATTTTGAAATTGAACTCTAAATCTAAATTGAGCACAATTTATAAATTCACAGGTTTTGAACTCAAATTCTAAAAGTCCAATTTCACAATCTATATTAAAAATTCACAAATTACAAAATTAACTACTTGTACACTCTTTAAATTGAATTTTAAGGCTATTTCTAAATGTAGCACATTTTCTAAGTTTCTAGTACTTTATCGCTAAATCTTACTCTAAAAGTCCAATTTCACAATCTATATTAAAAATTCACAAATTACAAAATTAACTACTTCTACACTCCTTAAATTGAATTTTAAGGCTATTTCTAAATGTAGCACATTTTCTAAGTTTCAAGTACTTTATAGCTAAATGTTACTCTAAAAGTCCAATTTCACAATCTATATTAAAAATTCACAAATTACAAAATTAACTACTTCTACACTCCTTAAATTGAATTTTAAGGCTATTTCTAAATGTAGCACATTTTATTAGTTTCAAGTACTTTATCGCTAAATCTAACTCTAAAAGTCCAATTTCACAATCTAAATTAAAAATTCACAAATTACAAAATTAACTACTTGTACACTCCTTAAATTGAATTTTAAGGCTATTTCTAAATGTAGCACACTTTCTAAGTTTTGAACACTTTATAGCTAAATTTTACTCTAAAAGTTCAATTTCGCAATCTAAATTAAAAATTCACAACTTACAAAATTAACTACTTCTATACTCATACAATTGAAAATTTACTAACCTGAAAAGGCTGATCTCAAAGGTTGGATAGCTTGATAGATTGAGCAATGATATACTAATGATTCTATATAAAACTGAGGTGTAAAAATATAAGGTTGATAGAAGCTATATTTATAAGCGGGAGAAAATAAAAAAAAATACTCCAGTCGGATTTGGCAGTTCCGACCGGAGGGTGGGCATTAAAGAAGACTCCTCCTGTCGGATTTGGGAGTTCCGACCAGAAGGGGAGGGAAAGATCCGTACGATTGTGATCCGCGTAGGTTGAAGGAACGGCTAGGATTAGGATTCAAACTAATGTGTTTCTTTACTCGAGTGAGTTAGGTAGTAATAAAGTGTATTCAATATTTTAGGTTGCCAACAACTTTTTATTATATTTATCTGATCAAATTTGATCTTATTGAAATTGTCTTATTAAATTTTATGTGATAAAATTTTTCTGATTATATTTATCTAATCAAATTTGATCTTATTTTTGACAACTTAAATTTTATCTGATAAAATTTAATAAGATTATATTTATTTGATTACATTTTATCTGATGAAATTTATGTGAACAAAAACTTCATATACAATGAAAAAGACCCAAAAAAGAGAACAAATATTTCATTACTAATTGCATGTAGCTAAATTACCAACAATGTATACATTACAATATCACTCATTTCCTCTCCCTGTCGCACGCAAATCCATTTCATTGGCAAATCGAGTTCTCTGTGGCCTACCGACTCCAGCCGATCTGCTGTTTGTGGGCGGGAGAAGTGTATGCGGTGTTTCTGCCATGACATTGACGTAATTATTAATAGGCATAATATCAGAAGCGTACGTCCGGATGTACGCATTTAACGAATACACATCTGGGATGAGGCCAGATTCCAATACCCGCACCCACATTCCTGCCTTGACAGATCGATTGTCACTGGATCATGCGAACTAATAGCTACAGAGTAAATTCCCGTTGTTCGATTGTGCGGGACAATAGTTGTGTGATACCTACGCTGTGACCGCTCAAGAACAACCTTCCATATGTTCTGTGGATACAAGAATCCAGCTTGGTGCCACATTAGTCCCGCATGTTGTTGATTGGCAAATAGCTGGACGACTTTATCGAACGTGGCCTTTACTAGTGCTGTGATAGGCAATGTGCGACATCCCTTTAAGACATTGTTAAAACTTTCAGAAAGGTTTGTCGTCAAAATGCCATATCTTTTGCCATCATCATAGCTCAGGGCCCACATCTCAGAAAGGTTTATCTTTTATATATAACTATATAAAATTTAAATTATATAGTTTTTTAAAATAAAACAAAATAGACAGTAGGAAGATTTTTTAATTATAAAACAGTTTTTTAAATTAAACACCCCCCTAGTCAGAATTGCTCTATCCGACAGGAAGATTTTTTATTTTTTTTACATTTTAATTCGACAGCACTTAAAATTAGATTCAATAGACTAATAAAGATAAAGGAAATAATGAATTTGTACAGATATGGTTTGGAGAGAATAATGAATTTGGTAGATGCGGTGGATGCGAGAAATATAAAGGAAATATAATCTGATAAATTTTATCAGATAATGTTTTTTTGATTATCTGTTAAATTTTGATAATATTTGTATTTGAATTACAAAGAAATATTAAGTATAATATACACTAAATTAAAATTCCAATTTCACAAATCAAAATTGAAACCAATTACAAATTACAAAATTAACTACTCCTACACTCGTAAAACCAAAATTTAAGGACAATTCTAAATTTAACACTCTTTCTAACTTTGAAGTATTTTATAGCTAAATTTAACTCTAAAATTCAAATTTAACAATCTAAATTAAAAAATTTGCAAATTACTAAATCTACTACGTCTACACTCCTAAAAAACCTAATTAAGGCAAATTATAAGTTAGCGGTCTATATATAGCTTTTTTAACGACGTGATACTATCTCCGTCTAAATCAATATCGTAAATATATAATTAATATAAGTAATATATAAATCACATATAAGTAATTAGGTACGCATAATATTATTATAAAGATATTAAATTAAACAGTTATTAATTAGCCTAATTATGCATAATATTAGTATTATTTAATATATTATACTACAGATAATATATACTTGTATGATAGGATAAGTATATAATTCACTAACTAATACATATATTACTGATATACTCATTAACTCTGTAACACCCCACCCGGCCCGACCCTGCCGACCCGAGTGGCGCGTCACTTGGCGGAAAATCAAAACGGATTTAATCAAAAATACTTTTCGTGATTCAAGTAAAATAATGCCCTGTTTTTTTTTTACACACAAAACATATAATAAGAGATTTTATTACTTAAAATAAAGTGTATTATTTCCAAAACGACTTCATTACTAAATACCAAAAAATGTCAAACTCACAAGGAGTAGAATGTTATTAAAACGGACATAACATAAACATCATAAAACACTTCAAGGAGTGCAGCGGAAGTTCTTAAAATCACATATGACATATTAAAGTCCTTTATTAAAAAAAACACCAAATAACATGGCATGCAAATGCGTCCTACGCCTCTTTCCATCCCCGTGCTCCTAGCGGGTTCCGTGCTCAACCTACGGGTAGGAAAACACACAACTACCCGCTCAGCAATATGCTGAGTGGTACGGTAATAACATAACAATAGTATCAAAGAACATATTAACATATCATGATTCACATGTGATCAGACAAACATATAACATACCTGGGTGAACCGAGCAGCTGTTATAAAAATACAGATATTTACATACAGAATAGAATCATACTCAGATATCATAACTGTCAGATAATTTTATTCTAAGATAATTATTATATTCTTCTTGTGTACAGAACAGAAGCATATTCAGATATCATAATTATCAGATAATTCTTATTCTGAAACTTATCATTGAAAAATACATATTCATTTAGCCTTGAACTCTGAAATCTGGACCTAGACCGAGGAATACTAACGGTAAGGAATACAGTCGATCGAAGTCCGTACCCACATTACCCAGAAGGAATATGGAAACGTAATCGCTGGAGCTACACGTACCAATCCCTGACAGAAGCTAGCTGAACAGAAAGGACGAGATCACCGAAGAGACCTGGACCTTAACAGGAGAGTAATAGTGCTCTAAAAATATTTCAGGAGTGTACGAAGTACACTAAAAAGAACAGGAGTGTACGTAGTACACTAAACAGGAGAACACTATTTCCTCTAAACAGAATTTCAGGAGTGTACATAGTGCACTAAACAGAACAGGAGTATTCTCGTCAGAGTACCGGACCAAGAGCAAGGCTTTATTTTCGTATAATACCTATTAGATCTTTTATTTTAATTACAAATAAATAATCACATTTACCAATGATTTTCGAAAATAAGATTTCATCAAACATAAGTGACTTATTAAATATATGTATTGTAACAATTAGGCTACCCATACTTAATTCGAACTATATATTAACAATTACGTGTATCATACATTTCAAGTTATCTTAATTTTTCGTTATGTTGATAGATAATTAAAGTACGTAACATTATAGTGTTAATTAAACTTCATAATTTTTAAGCCATCCAGACGTGATTATTTATTATACGTACTTATATACAAGTATATGTAATACTAGTACAATGAGTTAATGAGTGACCTACGTACGTATGGTATATGAATATATCTACTTTATCATGTTATATTATTGCCAATTTTTAAGATGTTGATTATTACTTAAGTACGTCACTGTGTGAATCTATCTATTTCATTTGCATGTTCTCTTCCGATTAATTAAATTATTAAAGGCAAAAGTCATTACATCTATATCAAAGTAAATTCAGTAATTATCGATTTTGTTAGTGCGTGACTATTTTATTTTATTATACTGTAATAAAAAGGCCTAATTATATATGTCTTCATGTTTAATGGCACAGCTTACTGTTACGAAATCTGTATTCCTATCAATTAGTTAGGGAATACATGCTAATCTTATTCTACTAACACCCTATATATCTGAATATTTTATATTTGCTAATTAACAACTCTTCACCTTTTTATCAAATATATATGTCCAATACATATCATTATGAAGTTTTACTATCATAAATAACTATATACGTGTTTATTTTATCTTATCGATCAATGCATGCATGTGTGTATACCTAACTTCCATACATTGAAGTAATATATACATATATTCATAGTAATATACGTATACTAGATTAATTAATATGTATGTGCATGCATGTAAAATTTGTACTTTTGAGACATAATAAACAGATACCTTTTTAATACATAGCAGCATGGTTTAAAAAAAACGTGGAATCATTTTGTCCTTCTTAGCTAAGTCAAATTTTAGAGGATCATTTATCACTTAATAATATCTAAATTTGCTCTTAAATTTGACTAATCAATTGGTCTATATATCAAATACGATTTGATCGAAAATTAATACTCCATATTATTTCTTCTAAAAATGCTTAACAATAAAACACCAACACTAAATCATACCGAGTACTATGTAACTGCAGGTTATATCGTAAATCAGTAATGAATCATAAAGTAGTACATGCATTCATGTCTAACCTATTCTAACCTATATTCCTTCTAGTTATGTATCATGAAACCATGATAATAACTGATCTAACCATTAATTTTAACTTATTTTTTTTCTTAATAATACGGAGCTAAGCTTTATTTCTAGCTGACATTTGTATTGATTTATACAAATGTAATTACTATCAACTATGACAGATTGATCATTGATGTGTCTACAAACTCAAAATTCTTGTAAATTAAGAACACATAGAGCATACAAAATTTTTAAGGCTATAAAGTTCATCATCCCCATAACACAACGGGAAACGGGGACGGAAATAAATTCTATAATCTAACTGGTCGGGACGGAAACGTACTGACCTTAATGAAAGAGTATAGAGAATATCACTAGACTCGATGGTCCTCCTCACATCGCTGGTTCGATCTTCATCTCAATTAGCTACTGGTTTGCTGCTTTTCTTTATTTATTTATCTAGTTTTTGTTAAGTCATGAGAAGCTAGCTAGTAACCCCTAACTTGGTCATACGATGGTATATAAAGATACACCATATTATTAAGCTAAGGTAAAGCCAAACCCCACCGCTTGCCATACATTTTCAATTCAGTCAGACTTGGTGGTATTGCCACCTCCAAATTGCCCAATCAACAAAATGTATTTATAAACCCAAATTATTCTTGTTTGTAACCACACTGAGTTATCTTCGGCCAGCTAAAGTTATACTATCCTCACCATTACTTACTTTGTTCCCATTACTACAAAATGCTTCACGTGGCATTAAGTTTATAATATGATGCATGTTAATTTGGCTTCTTCCTATCCCAGAAGCATTCAGAGATTTTAATTTACCCAATTCGTGTAATTGGATGTGGAATGGGTGGATCTTACACCGTTTCCCTTTTTCTTTTTAAACTTTTGTTGATTACTTTTAAATTCCCTTTATTTAATCCTATTACAGTGGTTTCTTTTATACTTACGTAAATCACTTATTTAATGTAGGTTGTTTTCAATTTGAAATAAGTCTCCGAACATGTTTCCAAAATTCGTCCCAAAAAGAAGTTAAAAGAAATGATTAGAATTCATTTTTTTTATACATTTGGTTTCGTATAGTTAGATGCCTAGCTATTATTGTAATTCTTTATTAAATGTTATTTAACCGTTAAGATTAACATACGCGAATGAATATTATTTTAAAATTATACGTTACCGGCTAGACCTGATTTTAGGGCGTTACAAACTCATTATGCCAATTTAACTAATATTTACGAATTACTAAATTAACTACTTCTACACTCTTAAAATGATAACAAATAAAATCAAATCATTGTAAATTCTACTTAACTTGAACAATACATACCGGGAGATTCATAGTTCTCAAACATTTGGCGGTTGTTCCTCCGACCATATATTGATGATGGGCCTTCCTCTCCGGGAGTTCCGTGGAACGCCAAATTTTGTGGCGGGGTCGCTGAAGCTTCCACGTAAATGTGCAACTCCTCATACTCATTTGTAGCGATCCGGAAAAAATGACGCCATGTCCGCTCATCGTGAATGGGCCATAATCTAGAAGCAACATATACTGAATTTTTATACTTTGGCAATTTTCCGTTAAATAATTTAATTTCGGAAAATCCGTCGCCTCTAACATGATTTAGGACTTTCTCATGTATAGTAGTATAATCATCTCCTTCACTAACCCATAGTACCGCCCTAGGAGGTATGGAGTACTCTATTTCATCATCTTTTTGAGATGTAGAGCCATTCCAATGAACCATAACAACAATATTACCCTCACTAGACATTTTTTATATATGGTATATATTATAATATAATATGAGAGGAGAGTGCTAAACAAAAAAAATAATGAATATATGAAAGTAATTAAAGTAACAAGTGTTTTGGATGAATATGGTATGTCGGTACCCTTACGAAAGAAAGAAGTGTTTTTGGAGTGTGTTTGTAAATTTTGAGAACAAACGAATTGATTTTATAGGCGTATTAGTGTAGGAGTTCGGTGAAATACTAGAACCGCAATTAAACACGTCACCAAAACATTAAAAAAAACCATTAAAAATATCACACTACCTAGTCGGATTCCCCAATTCCGACTAGGTGTTGGGTTGCTTCTATTAAATACCTCACCCACTCCAAACAAAAAAAATTAAAAATATTACCCTAGTCGGAATTGGGGAATCCGACTAGGTGTTTAATTGGGGGTTTTCGGATTATTAAACATTATTATTAAATATTCTAAATAAAATAAATAATAATACCCTAGTCGGAAATGGGAATCCGACTAGGTGTTTAATTTTTTTTTTTGGATTATTAAACATTCTAAATAAAAATAATAATAATACCCTAGTCGGAATTGGGGAATCCGACTAGGTGTTTAATTTATTTTTTTTGGATTATTAAACATTCTAAATAAAATTAAAAATATTACCCTAGTCGGAATTGGGGAATCCGACTAGGTGTTTAATTTGGTTTTTCCCGGATTTTTAAACACTTCGCCAAATCGGAACAAAAAGAGTTTACCCTAGTCGGATTACCCAATTCCGACTAGGTGCAAGGCTGAAAACCCTAATCTCTAGTCGGATTCCCCAATTCCGACTAACGTGTTTTGGTAACCTAAAACACTTTCCCGTTTTTTGGCATGTCAGGACGGGAAAATTAGACCATAATGATTTTCCCTCCCAAGTTCCGTTACAATATCCTGCCTCACTGCCTGTTCTAGCAGCGCTGTAGTGGACGACAACCTTCTCGAAATATAAGTGAACTTCAACAATTTGCCAAAAAAAAGTGAACTTCAACAAATCCGAAATATTAAATTAATTTGAAATGAAAATAGCAAACAAAAAGGAAACCAACCAAAACACCCAAATGACTGACAAGATTACAGCAAGAAGCTAGAAATGACAACAAAAATTGAATTGATATTGAAAAGAGTACCTTTAAAATTGTAATTATAAAAGAAATCGTGGTGCAAAGCATTCGACTGGTTGTACTCTAGCTTAACCATAACCTTAAAAGTTAAAACCAAGCCATAACCAATATAGATGGAGCGCAAGACACTGGCGAAACCCATGAAAATGGAAGAGGAAGAAGTGAATATGTATGTGGAGTAATGTAGAGTTAACTCACAGCCTTCTCGTTTCGTTTGCACACTAATTTTTAATTTTTGTCATTCTTGTTTTTCTCCCGATAGACCTTATCCACGGTGAGCCTGAATCCTTATTTTGTTAAACTTTATAACGTTTTGGTCGAGATGACTAGATTAGTTTATTTTGTTAATTTATAAAAAATTATATTTAACATATACTATATTTCATTAATAATAATAAAAAGTTATATCGGAAACGATTAAAATGATCTAAGGATGTTTTTACTTTGACTTGAATTTTTTGGTCTTGTCTGTTCTGGTTTGAAATGGTCTAATCTGGTTTATTAAATTTCTGGTTTCTGTGTATTTTATAACCGTCCAAGTTTGGTCTGGTCTGGGATTGAAAATAGTCCAAGTAAAAACATCCTAACTTCAGTCAATACCGCCGACAAAGTAACAATTTCGCGCGCAAAAATCGAAAGTTACGTGTTTGGTGAAAAAGTTGGCTGATGAGTTTGGTAAGTCGAAAAATAGAATCATCAAACGGACTCTAATTGTTTTACTAAATGCAAAATTATTATTTCGTTCGCATTATCGTATAATAATCAAATTAAGTAAGGTTGAAATTATTTTCCTAACTAGATTGATAGAAATTACTTTAGAGGATCATTTTAGTTATTTTTCATATAATTTTTCTTTATTTCCTAATAAAATATATTTTTAATATAAATTTTTCATGATTCAACAAATTCAGCCACTTTCAATGTTATCAAATTGACCTTTTATATTTATATAAAGTAATAAAGTGCCAATCAATTTTGGCCCCAAAATTCTCTTCAAAAGTATAATTAAGTTTTTTTATCATCAAAACGGCTTTTCATTACTCTAGACCAAAACAAAAATACAAAATCCGGACAAATGTTACATATCCAATCATAAGCCCTAGGAATAGACTTAGAGTTAGCCACCCATGCAAAGCAATCTGACTTACTAGACACAAAACGGGCAAAAGGAAGCCTAAAACGACCGAAAACGAAGCACCGCCTATCAAAAGTTCATCAAAAATCAAAATATTCCGACCATACCTACTCGAACTGAAATAAAGATAAGTACTGCAAAAGAAAAATAATATGAATATAAAAACTTTCCCCAAATTGCTTCGTTGCACGGAGGTGGTTCCGGAGGAGGTCGCGCTGCTGTAGTATATATGGTAGAAGATCGAGAGCTTCAACAGAAAACCCTGGATTGATCTCCTTTACCGGAGATTCCTCAATGTCAACTTCATCAAGATCCAATTGTTCTTCCTCTACCCCAATCGCCATCTTTTTGTACTGATCAACAAAATTTTCCATGCAATCCGGAAGCCCTGTTCTCCAACCAACGAGCCTCCCCTGCATTGGATGCTGACGATCGCCGAACCCGAAGCCGCCGATTCTGAAGAGCTGCTCTTCTCTGGAAATCGTCAAGCCCTTCGCCCCAAAAGCCGTTGATTCCGAATCCGGAATTTGATGCAGACAAGATCTCCTTCCAAAGCCAACCTCCTACGAAGATCCAAAAGCGTTGTCATCTTCTAATCCAGCAAAAAAACGTAAAGCAGAGCGAATCTCCCAAGCAAACCGACAATCGACCACGCCGAAATCTGCAATGGTAGACGCAAGTAACATAAACCGGTGCTGCAACCAAGATGATCGCCACAGGACAAACCCCTAGGTGAAACCCTAGGCGGCGGCCGAAACTAGAGAGCTGCATGATGACCTTTTATGTATGATGATAAGTATAATTAAGTTATATAAAGCAATATATATGGTGAGATATCTAATTTTTATATAATACTTTCTCCTTTTTGTTTCTCCTTATTGTTTAGTTCGTTACCTTTCCTTTTTGGGATGTATTTTAAATTTTGTTACATTTTTCCTTTTAAGTAAGTTTTTCCTTTAAAAACATTTAAAACACTTACATCTTCTACTTAATTGTCATCTTCTCTATTATACTTGTGCATCGTCCCTTCTACTTTTTCTGCATAATTTATTGCTCATATTACTTTTCCATCCCTCAAACGTTATTTCAAACTTTATTGTAGCAACCATGACAATATGGAGAGAAAATGGAATAATAAAGCAGAAACCAATTTTGGTTACAAAAATTCTTCCCAATGTGTAATTAAATAATACTCCCTCCGTTTCAGTTTGGTTGACACACTTTCCTTTTTTGGACGTTTCAAAATGAATGCCACACTTCCCATTTGGTAAACAAAACAGTGTCAAACAGTGTCAAACAGTGCCAAACAGTGTTCAAACAGTGCCAAACAGTGTCCAAACAGTGTTCAAATAGTGTCCAAACAGTGCCCAAACAGTAAAATTTACCCCTTAGTAAATGTTTTCCTTAAATGTTGACAAATCAAACTATGTCAACCAAACTGAAACAGAGGGAGTATAAGGTAAAATCTCTAATTTAATGATTTGGGTTAAAAGTACGTGACATTCTAGCAGGACATTGTATGACAAAAAACGTGTACAGTCATGGTGTCCCATATGTAAAACAGTAGGTTATTTTAAATTTCTAATTCTATGTAATACTCATGTCAGATTCAAACTTTATAGCCCAAGTCTGTAGACAAAACAAAATATATCGGACATTAGGTTATATATCGACTATGTGGGAATTATGCTAATGGTTTATGATTTTCTAGGAATTTGTGACACATGTGTTTTTAGATTGATGACACATCATTCAGATAATAGGTAAACCGACAAAAATACTCCTAAAAACCACTGTTCCTCGAACAAGACTCGGAGTTTATCACCTCGACAGAAGCAATATAACTCGATGATCCATTAATGGGCACAAATAAGCCAAAGATAGTTAACGCAATCCTTCTATCACCCATATCCAAATCCACAGTCTTACATCAGAAAACAAAACAAAAATGAAAGTAAATAGCATAATCCAGACAATTAAAATAAATAAAAGCAAAAAAATAAAAGTCTTGTCCCAGCTTTCCGGTCACCACCATCTTCCACTTTCCGGGCATTGACTACTGAGAGAGCAGCTTTGGCGGACTTACACCTCGAAGCCGCCTCCTCCCCATTTTTTTTTCGTTTAGACTCCAGAGCCATATTATCCCCCATATGCTTCTCTGTCTCCTGGGCCTCCCAGATGCACCTACGTTTTTGCTCTCCAAACACCTCTTCATTATTTCCCACTTCCACATCTTTAGTTGAGCTAACGGTTGTTCTTGATGTAGACTCCTTCCCACCCCCTCCTATTCTGCAATCCGACTTATTGTCCTCCTTATACAGGATATCCCGACTCGAGCTTGAAGACTCATCCACCAGCCACTTGTTTTCTCCTGTAGGACTGGTCTTCACCTCACTACCTGCTCGAAGGTATACCCCTAGCTTTTCTCCAAAACCAAATTTTTCATATGCCAGGTGACCAAACTTCTCAGAGTGTCCTATGATGGCACAAACAAAACAGAAATTAGGCAATTTTTTGCATATTCAAAATCCACCCAATGCCCAACTCCTCCTTTTTTGAGAGTTGTGCCCCTTTTAAGGGGTTTTCCACATTCATGCATATCCTATCCCGCGAGTGTGACTCCCAGTTTTTCCTAAACTGATTATTATCATAGCTGATAAATTTCCCTATAAAATTACCAACCCACCTAACTGTACCTAAACTCATCAAGCTATATGGAACATTATGAATTTGTACCCAAAACTCAACCTCATTCAAACAAATCTTATGCGGAATATCATCAGGTTTAACCATTTTCAAGATCAATAGATTCCTCTCAAATTGCCACGGCCCTCCATCAAGGACATGTTTCATATCAACATAATGGTAAAAAGTATAAAGGTACATCTTATCTCTAATTTCTTTGATCGAGACATCTTTCCCTGGCCTCCATAGAGATGCCATAAGCTCTTTGAACACCAAAAATTTGATTTTCCTATCTGTTAGCAACACTCCCAACACCAGATAGCTCGGCCGAGTCTCCTCGATTGGACCCTCATCAATCTCGGCATCATCCAGGTCCAATTCCTCAGCTTCCTCTTCTATGTTCATCTTCCTGCACTGATCGACAGTCTGTTCCATATAATCCTTATTGCTTCCAACAAGAAAAAGCCAAAACTCCCTTGTCAAGAAATCAGACTTCGCCTTCTTCCTCGATCCAAAGCCCCTGCAGCCAAAGCCGAATCTAACCTCCTCGCCACCCAATTGAACCGACACAGCTGCCGCGCTGCCCAAACCTCCGTCCGAAACTCCCTAAGAACAAAAGGAATTGTCGAAACAACGGCCCCGCTCCTCGACGCAGGTTGATAGCAGACAAAGTAGCTCGAGCGGTCAAACCCTAGAGAGAGGATGAATGAAACATTTGTCAAGTATATTTATAAATTAATTATCAAAAAGGGAAAAACAAAAAAATGTAAAAACATAAAATGTCATCTTGTGTGACAAAATGTCACATTCCCTATGAAAATGTCACGAAGATGGAACTTTTACTCTTTAAAAGTATTCAGCTTTCATTTCAAAATTGACATCATGATGATTTTTTTTCCAACTATGCATTCTTTTTCGGCAACTGGAGGTGGTGGTGTTAGAAGGTGGCTGAGGTGGTGGTTGAGGCTTGTATATTCTTTTATTACTTTTTAAGTTTTTATTTTTTTTATTTTAATGTTTTTATGCTTTTATTATTACCATTTAAAAAAATCCTATCACGAATGACAAGGGAAGGGGTAGACTAGAAATAGTTAGTTCTATTTTTGGAATTTAAACTTTAAGCTCCTATTGTTACAATTTTGCTTTTATTTAGTCATATTGACGGAAATCTCCCTTATAAATACTACCAAATATTTTAACTATAAATGTTATTTATGGAAAGTGGTACTTCTGAAAAGTGAAATAATGGGAAGTGATATTTTTGGAAAGTTATATTTTTAGAATGTGATACATTACTCCCATAAGGAGATATGAATTGTTTAAAGTTTATAAATGTTTTCTATTTATATATAACTATATAAGAAAAGAATAGGCTCATTAAAATACATTTTTACCCTTAATGAATCTTAGGTGTCTAGCTCTCCTTAATTCTCTCCTTTGCTATAGCAATGCCATGTGGCCTTTTACTTCAAATTACCCAACTTCTCCAATGGAATAGAAAGGGAGCAGCCGTAAGAGATTCAATTGGTGGGGCCCAAGCTATAAAAAAACCCAATTTTCATTTTTAATCCGATTTTTACAAAAAAATATATCAAAATTCATAAATTTTTGTGATCTTTCATATGAGATCAATATTGAATATATAAAAATATAATTTATTAACGGTCTCTATGATTATGCTTAAAATTATTTATAGACATTTTTAGATCTATTTTGCTCTCTGAATTGGGGAAGTTATTGTAAGTGATCATTTTTAACTTTTTCTCTAATTTCTTCCTGTTATAATGTCACTCGAGAATATAAAAAATTAGCAAATTGAAATGATAAACACATCGAGTGCTAATAAAACATAACTTCTAAATTTATTTCAACTTATTATTCTTTATGTTTAAGGAAAAAGGGGCAAATATGAAAATATATATTCATCATTTTTGGTTTTTTAAGTGCTTTGATCTATTTAAGTTTAGTTTTATTAAAAAAATTGATTTATTTGGCTGAAATTACTGTACATAATAATTTTTAACCACTTTTCCTGTAATCTTTTATTTACTTCATTAATAATAAATAATTTGAACTAAATTCATCCATAAATCAAAAGAATCAATTTCAATCAATTCAGTCACTTCTATCAAAATTTCATCAATTTCAAAAGAATCAGGTGAAGTAGCCAATTTCGGTGTTACTTAACTGATTCCAAATATCAAAATTAGAACATGAAAGTAACAATATATCAGTGGCTAATAAAAAGGGAGTCTTTGAAAAAAACCTATTAAAACTAAACTAATGAGAATCTTAAAGAATCAGATTTCATTAAAAATCAACATGTTGAAATAATGTCTTTATAATTGTAATATATAAGTGTGGTTCAAAAATACAAGTATACTTGAATTTGGTTATTATGTGGACTTCCAATTGTGTACATGCAAACAAGATAGACTTACAAAAGAGTTTCAGATGATTCCCAATGTAGCAATTGGCTAAGATTCATTTACCTTTTCTTTACTCAACCACAACCTCAAGTTTTCAATTTAATCCCACATTCTTAAACTCCGATCCAAGTCAAATCGAGAAGAATTTTATGGGACTGAGGGTGTATCATCATCACCACCATCATCGTCATCCATATCATCACCATCATTATTATTGTTGTTGTTGTTGTTTTTGTTTTTGTTGTTGTTGTTGTCGTTATTGTCGTTATTGTTATGGTTGTTGTTGGTGTTATTAATATTATTATTATTATTATCGATGAATCAAATCACCTTTAAAAGTAAAAAGAATGAGATAGACATACGAAAGAGTTTCAGATGATTTCTGAGTAATATCTGTATAATATGTAACTGACTCAAAAATATAAACATACTTGAATTTGGTTACTATTGTGGACTTCCAATACGATACATACAAACGAGATAGACTCATGAGCACCCTCTATTGACCAAATATTATTCCTAAAAAGATCTCTATAATGAACATAGTGATAGAAAGAGTATCATATAGTGCTTTGACTTCAAATGATTTTTTAAAATCATGTTCATACTATCACAGTTTTGGGTGAGAGAGAATCAAAGTTGATTTATCAATAAATGACGAAATGATATGGTTCTTACAGAAAAATCATTTGTTCACGAGACAATGGACCATGAATGAAGCACTAGAGTAGATTATCAACTCAAATAAGAAGCTAAATGAAAATAAACTTGTGGATCAAAAGTTCACACTGTTCATGATTGCATAATAGGAGTTCTTGCAATCGAAAAGATATACTCTGTATGAAAAAAACTCAAAGAACTAATAATGTAATGGTGGAAAGTTCATCAAAATGGAATTATGTAACCAAGTATTGAAAATGTGGAAGACGATGAAACAAAATTGTTATTAGGTGAATCATTACACATTTGTGGAGGATGTGGGATAGTTTTCTCTCTTATATATAATGTTTTTAGGTATAAGAAAAGTTGAATGAGAATTGAGCGGAATAAGTTTCTCTCTCATTTGTAATGTTTTTAAGTATAAGATAAGTCGACCAACAATTGAGCGGCCAAAATTTCTCTCATATGTAGTGTTTTTTAAGTATAAGAAGATAAACCAGCTAACAATTGAGCGGGCTAGCTTTCTTTCTCATAATGAGTTCTTTTAAGTATAAGATAAGTTGGCTAACACTTGAGCGGGATAACTTTGTCTCTCATTTGTAGTGCTTTTCAGTAAGATAGTAAGATAAGTCAACTAACAATCGAGTGAGAAAATTTGTTCTTTCATATGTGATGCTTTTAAATATAAGAAAGATTAAGCCATAAGCCGTCTTAACAATTGAACAAGATATTTCCCTCTCTCTCAATAAGCAGTGAATTTAACTATAACATAATCCAAGTAACAATTGAGAGAGAGGATTTTTTGTATCATATATTGATATATAGTGCTTTTGGGTATAAGACAAGCTGGCTAACAATTGAGTGGGAGAATTTTCTATCTCATATGTACTACTTTTAGTTATTAGAAGATAAACTTGCTAACAATTGAGCGAAAGAACTTTATCTCTCATATATATTTCTTTTAGGTATAAAATAATCCAGCTAACAGTTGAACGGAATAATTTCTCTCTCTCATATGTAGTATTTTTAGGTATGAGGTAAGCCAGCTAACAATTGAGCTCGAGGACTTTCTCTCCCATATGTAAGAGTTTTAGATATATAAAAAAAGATAAGCTTACTAATAATTGAGCGAGATTAGAAGATTTTTTCTTTCATATGTAATGTTTTTAGGTATTAGAAGATAAGATTGCTAACAATTGAGAAGGAGAATTGAGCGAGAGAATTTTATTGCTCATATGTAGTGTTTTTAGGTATTACATAGTAGAAGATAAGCTTACTAAGCATTGAGCGGAATAACTTTCTCCCTCATATGCAGTTCTAAGTATAAGATAAGAAGATTAAACAATTGAGCGGGATAACTTTCTCTCTCATATGTAGTATTTTTAGGCATAAGAAGCTAAGAAGATAAACTTGCTAGCAATTGAGTGAGAGAACTTTCACTCTTACGGGTAGTTCTTAAGTACTCCGTATATAAGATAATCCAGCTAACTGTTGAGCGTGAAAATTTACCCTTCCATATGTAGTGCTTTTAGGTATAACATAAGTCGACTAATAATTGAACGAGAAAACTTCCTCTCTCATATGTAGTCTATTTAGATATGACAAGATAAGCTTGCTTGCTAATAATTAAGCGAAAATTTTCTCTCTCTCATATATAGTGCTTTTAGTTATTAGAAGATAAAGTTGCTAACAATTGAGAGGTGATATCATCATATATGTAGTTCTTTGTAGTATTAGATAAGTCGGCTAACAATTAAAGAACATATTTGTTTCTCTCACACATAGTGCTTTTAGGTATAAGGTAAGATAATCCGGCTAACAGTTGAGTGAAAGATTTTTTTCTCATATGTAGTTGTTTTAGATATAACATAAGCCAACTAAGAATTGAGCAGAGTAATTTTCTCTCACATATGTTAGCACGAATTTACTAATTACTAATGAATGGAAAGTTATTATTTAACTAATATTCGTTGATTTTAATATTTATTGTAGTGCTTTTAAGTATAAGAAGATAAACCAGCTAACAATTGAGCGGGCTAGCTTTCTTTCTCATAATGAGTTCTTTTAAGTATAAGATAAGTTGGCTAACACTTGAGCGGGATAACTTTATTTCTCATTTGTAGTGCTTTTCAGTAAGATAGTAAGATAAGTCAACTAACAATCGAGTGAGAAAATTTGTTCTTTCATATGTGATGCTTTTAAATATAAGAAAGATTAAGCCATAAGCCGTCTTAACAATTGAACAAGATATTTCCCTCTCTCTCAATAAGCAGTGAATTTAACTATAACATAATCCAAGTAACAATTGAGAGAGAGGATTTTTTGTATCATATATAGTGCTTTTGGGTATAAGACAAGCTGGCTAACAATTGAGCGGGAGAATTTTCTATCTCATATGTACTACTTTTAGTTATTAGAAGATAAGCTTGCTAACAATTGAGCGAAAGAACTTTATCTCTCATATATATTTCTTTTAGGTATAAAATAATCCAGCTAACAGTTTGTTGGATCGATTCACCCCTGTCGACAAACTTCCCAGTGGGTCACCCATCCTTGGGCTTTCTTACCCCGGGCTCGCTTAACTCCAGAGTTCTGTGGTTAAATAGCAGCCATATCTTTCTTAAAACCAATTGGTGATAAGGAAGTGGACACCCTCTATTTAACCCATTACTCTGTAGTCCCCAAGTCAAGGTAGATTCCTGTGGGGCACCCCCCACAGTTCACTACGGCAGTGCAGAGCCCCACAGTTCTCTCTCTCATATGTAGTGTTTTTAGGTATGAGGTAAGCCAGCTAACAATTGAGCTCGAGGACTTTCTCTCCCATATGTAAGAGTTTTAGATATATAAAAAAAGATAAGCTTACTAATAATTGAGCGAGATCAGAAGATTTTTTCTTTCATATGTAATGTTTTGAGGTATTAGAAGATAAGATTGCTAACAATTTAGAAGGAGAATTGAGCGGGAGAATTTTATTGCTCATATGTAGTATTTTTAGGTATTACATAGTAGAAGATAAGCTTACTAAGCATTGAGCGGAATAACTTGTAACACCCCCAAATTTCCCGCCCAAACACATTGATATGATTGAAAAAAAACTTTTATTTATTGATAATAAAATTTAAAGAGTACAGCGGAAGTCTAAATAGGGAAATGGGTGTTACCGCCACATCCGGTCATCTCTCAACCGGATGCACAGGCAACTAAAACAAAACAATAAAACTAAATAAATAAATGTTTATTTCGAGACTAAATTTAACTAAGGCAACTTCTAACTCGCTCTCAGGTGCATGCATTCAGCAGTCAACATAACCATCATCACCTGCACAAATATCGTGCAGAAACAAAACAAAGAAAGAAAACAAAAATTAGCTTTAGAGCTAAGTAAGTACTACCCAACCCCGTAAAATAATCAGGTTTGGCTAAAATAGATTTTTATATAATACTATATAAAAATAACACACTCCATAAAAATTCTCTTCTTCTTTGATTATCTCAAAAATCACTTCTTCTCTAACTTCCTAGTAATTTAGAAGGGCGGTGCTCAGCCTTTCGACTAAGCCCGGTGGACCGTGGTTACGGACGGCCACCCCGAACAAATGCCGGTACCACAACTGCTCTTGTAGAAACGAAACGACTACCTTAAGTGTGCACACCCCCTAAAAGGGATTCCAAGCCCTCCGAGTAGTAAGTCATCTCGGGTAGTCGGGACTCAGTCTACCAACCACCCCACCTTTAAAATTCTTGAATGATTAGGGACTACTATACTACTATAACTTCTTCTTTAAAAGGGATCATAGATCCAAATGTCACTTAAAACTTAAACTGTACTTCTTAGTAGTAGCAACCCTAATCACCCTCCACATTTATCCGGATGTGGAAAACCGACACCACGGATTTCTCCCGGGTGCTCACTTCTTATGAAAACGTACATTTTATCTATAATTAAAATGTACTTCAAAAATATTTCTCCATTTCTTTAAAAAGTCTGGAAGGTATTTAAAAAAATATTTAATACCCCAAAAGTACTTAATTTATATTTCTCAACTACCATGTATATAATATCTCCTCAAAATCACATACACAAAATTTAAAATTCACACTTAATCACATAATGCATAATAAACATATAATACGAGGAAACAATTTTGGATCGGCAGAGAAACTTCCCTCAAATCCAATGTTCCTATTTCTCTTCTTCTATTCCGGTCTCTAAGTATTCACCTTTTTAATTAAGATGATATAATTAGTCACATATTCTATTTTTAATAATTTACCCGATTTTTCCCTTTCACTTTGCTATTCGGATTTATTAATATAATTAGTTATTCGAGTTTATTTTATCTCTTAATCACTTCTTATTAATGAAATTACTTTATTACTTCAGCCATGATTCCTCTTATTGGAATACTATAATTATATTATAATAACCGAAATGCATTTAATTAATCAATTTTTTAATTTATTAATCACCATTAATTTATTCTACCTCTAAAACATCCAATTTGCACATCACCATTTACTCTATCCAAATTATACAACATAAACGAATTATATTAACCATTCAAATTCAAATTTCGTAATTAATTTATATTAATTGACATTCTTAGTAAATCCGAATTTAAATTAACTAATCATCATCAACTTAATCTGATTTTATTAATTATTCAATCACTTGATATTTCTGAGTCCGTAATTATGTTAACTTATTAATCTACTTCAATTATTCCAATAATTAGTGAAATAATATCGATCCAATTTTATCTACCAAGTCCAAATAAATAAATATTATTTTAATATAATATTTGTTTATCAATTTTTATTAATTAAACCATCAATTCCTTTTTATCACTTAACATTATGTAATTATGATAAATCACAATTAACGAATTTATCCAATTAATCCAGCCAATTTCACCATTAGTACCTCTCATCTAAAATTTATCGATTTTTTTGCAGATTATTGTTTTTATTACTATTATTATTATTATTATTATTATTATTATTATTATTATTATTATTATTATTATTATTATTATTATTATTATTATTATTATTTAGGAGTTTCGGCCCAAAGAAGAAGAAAAACAGGTGTCGGCCTAAACTAAACAAACGGCCCAACCTTTAAAACAAAGCATTGTTCTTCTTCCTCGTGAGTTTGACGGAACGAGATGTGCAGGGGAAGGAAAGTTACCTCGACGGATTCTTGATACGGGGGTGGTAGGAGACTCGTTTGGGGACGGCGAAGGTCAGTGATGGGTTGGCGGCAGCGGCAGCGGCAGCTCCTCCTTTTTCTTCGTTTTCCGATTTTTCGGTTAGCCCGGCGAAACTCCGGCAAGCCCGTTCTCCGTCGTTTCACGATCGTTTTCAACGATTCTTTTACCGTTGGACTCCTCTCAAGCAGGGGAAGATCTAAGAGGTGTTTTAGGGGCTTGGTTATGGCTAAAACGATGGGTTGAAATTTGTGTACATATATATATATATATATATATATATATATATAGAGTCCTCTTCATGTCAGGCCGGCCTGACGGGCTGCCCCGTCCGGCCGAGCCCGTTTGGGCACCTTCCCGGTGGAATTTTTTGATGAAATTTTTTGAGCATGTTCCTCGTCAAGTCTAGTTTGTCCATACCAAATTTCAGCTCAAAATTCAATCGGGAAGGTCGTCAAATGAGTTTTGCAAGTTAACTGGTCCGGAAAAT